>PVHY01007767.1:0-65383 GCA_004024945.1 Uropsilus gracilis | reverse complement strand
GGGTCCCTCTGCTGCCCCTTCCCACCCGGCCAGCTTCCGAAGACACAGCAGAAAGTGATCCAAAGATCCAGTCTTTGTATTCTGAATGCTAATTTGACATAGAGGAGTGGGCATGGGGGAGTGTTTATAATCAGCACTCCAATAAGCCCACAAATGACGCGCGTATTTTATAAGCTTGTTAGAAACAAATCACCCCTCAGCTGATATTTACTTACTGATGAATCATAAAAGGGCTCAATACACAGAGAATAAATCCAAAAAGAATGTCTTTCTTCGGTCCCATCTTCAGCAAGGATGCTGGGCGGTGGGCCGCGCCCAGTCTGAGCCTGCTCACTCTGGCTCTGTCTCCTGCCCCCCACGCCCCGAGCCTCCCCAGGGGCGGCAAATCATTGGCACTGACCCAGCTCCCCATCCGCCCCTGCTCTGGCCCCCCGCACCCCTGGACTGGCCTAACCAAGGCTCCATCCCTCGCTCCAGAAACAGCTCTGTCCTTCTGCCGTCCCGGAGTCCTCTGCGGGAGCAGATCCAATCCAGCTAATTTGCATAATGATGAAGCCCTCCAGTGCGGGCTGGGTCTTAAGAGGGTTGGGAAGAAATATGCCCTGTCCTTTGGAGAGGCACACAGAAGGCTCCGTGTAGCCCGGGAGGGATGGGGCGCCCGGCAGGTGGGCGGGGGCGGCCAGGAAGCTCGACGCCAAGGACAGCTCAGCTTTGTCGCCCGCTGAGCCTCGGTCCAGCTGGCCCAGCGGAGGAAGGGCTGCCCAGGGCTCTGAACCAGCAGGAAGTGCCGTTTGGAGTGCCAGCTCCAGACGCAGGCCGGACAGACCCAGGTCATAGTGACCGCCGCTCACCGGCCGCCTGACCTTGGGTTCGTTACTGACCTTTGTGAATCTCGGTGGGACCAGTGAAGGCAGCTGGGCAGCACTGATTAGAATGGAGTGACAGCGAGCAGCAACCGCCAGCCATTGCTATCTTAGTGTCAGTGTTCTGATCCCCACAGCATTGATCAATCAGGCCACCTACCCACTTGCTTATTCACCACATTCCAGGCAACTACACTGTGCGGTCCGGGAGACATGGCAAACACATACCCGCCTTTAATGTGCACTGTGCACCAGTGAGAGGAGGACTCAGGGCTCCTGGCACATAGGCCATGCATGCCCGGGGCAGGGGGTGGGAGTGGGTGAGGTGCATGGGGGTCATGAGACTCTGTCAAGGTATCTGGGTCTGCCTGTGCTTCCGTTCAGAAACTTCATCAAGCTGTGTCTGTGACGTGCACGCTCTCAATGCATTCTTTTTTTTTAAGACTAGGTCTTGCTCTTGCCCAGGAAACCGCAGGCTCACGTTGCCCAGGGTACCACAGACTCAAGCAATTCTCAGCCTCAGCTTCCCAGTAGCTGGGATTACAGGCGTGCACCACCACGGCCAGCTATTTTTTGGGACTAGGTCTCACTATGTTGCCCTGGGTGGGCCTCGAACCTGTGGACTCAAGCGATTCCCAGTCACAGCCATGCTCCATAGGCTTGTGCTTAAAGGCATGCGCCACCGTGCCTGGCTTCAATGCATCTTCAACAGTTTTCTCAAACCTCACAACTACTTTGGGAGGGAGCCTGGACAGGCACACACATACAGCAGGTAGAAAGAGCAGCTCCTGAGGTGGGAGGGATGGCAAGTATTTGGGATGAGGGTTCAGGCAACACCAAGAGGGAAAAAATTCCTTCTAGAAGCGGTAAGGCTCATTTTAGCCCATCTAGCACATAGGGGATGCTCATTCCTGATTCATTCCTGTTGAGTCAATGAATGCATGAAAGACTTCCTGGAGGAGGTGGCCCTGGAGGAACACGGTGTTGAGATGTGGAAGCAGGAGGGCAGGCCAAGGAGGGCTTGTTCAGTGGGAAAATGTTTAGAGGTCAAGGGCCCCTTGCAGACAAAACTCCAGGAGTATTGTCCCTGCATTTGCTGGATTCACAGACTGGGGGGAGCCAGATAGCCAAGAAACCATCACAGCGGGGTGGGGTGAACCTTCTTCCACTCTGCAGAGATTAACTGAGCTCCCTGGTGCTGGGCGCTGACTGACGAGCTCTACACCTCCTGAAGGCAAGTTTTTCTTTAAAATGCTTCCACCCTTCCCGAAAGCCAGTGTAAAGAACGAATTAAACTTGAAGCTAAGCCAGCTTTACAAAGCGTCACTAATGGTCACAGTGACGCTATGAGGCGTGTGCTATTTTTATTCCCATTTTACAGATGAGGAATTTGACACTGAGTGAAGTTGAGAAACTCATCCAAGGCTTACAGAAGAGGCTGATCAGGATGGGAATGTAGCTCTCAACCCCTGTCCGACCCCTGGACACCACTCAAAGAACCGGAGATGACCCATCCCCTGGACCTCTGCAGATTGCTTTCACAACTGGTCACATCCTTGGTCCCATTTTACAGATGGGAACACCAACACTGTAAGCACCAGGCCACAGGAGGTATCTCAGGGATCTCAAGCGGATCTCAGGGACTCAGTTCCTTTTCCACACAAGTGCTCCTGCCTGATGCTTTGGGGCGGGGGAGACTCTCGAAGGAGGAGGGCCAGGCAGCTTGACAAGGGCCGGCCCAGGACCCCAGGATGCGATGCACAGAGGTCTGGGCCCTGCCCCATGGGACACACCTTCTAGATCCTGAACTCCCAGCTCTGCCCATCAGATCCCAGCCGGAGTGACACCCCACCCACTCACTCCTCGCCTCCAGCCCCAGTGAGAAAAGCAGCCACAACTAGAGCAACAGTCCGTGCTAAAGCATCCTCCAAGGCTGCCTGTCCACAGACGTTACTGCTTTAAATGGCGATTTTACAGTTTAGGGTGCAAAATTCTTCTCCATGGCACACGGGGAGTGGGCAGAATGGATTTACCCACGCTGAGCAGCAGTCCCACATGCCAGGAAAATCTGCAGAGGCACTGGTCACGGTGGGCTCGCCAAGCCTGGCCGCCCCAGCTCTCACAAAGGACAGGAAAGCTAATGATTATTAACGTTTATTGACTGCTGACTATGTGCCAGGCATCACGCTGAACATTTTCCATCTGGGATGAGCTCATAAAATCTCCACGAGGAGGGAACAGTAAGTGAAGAGGCCCAGCCCTTGCAGCCACGGGGCTGTGCTCTGAACCCCCAGGCTGCCCTAACTCCCATCGCTAACGATTACCATGAATAGTAGAGTTGGCAACTCAATGCATTTCTGTGACGTGCATGAAGCACAGGGCTGGGTGCTAGGGATGTGAGCATGAAAAGTAACCAAACTACTTGCAAGAAGTTTCCAATTATTACAGCCAAAGACATGCAGGATGTCTTTTCACCAAGGTTATTTTGATGCTCAAGTGCTTTGCCCAGCCCTTAGTGAGTCCACAGGAAATGTCTTCTGACTAAGAAAAAAAAAATTAACATTTTTAGGGGTATTTTAGGGATATTTCTTTCCCTACTGGTCCATCATGTCACTTCAAATGCTCCCTGTCCCTGCACCTCCATCCCACCCTGGCCATCACATTAACTGTTCCCTCCTCCACTTAGAAACCTACAAACAATAACCCATCCTGAAGAATCTGTTAGCAGAGCCCCTGGATAAGCGGCCTTTCCTCTCTCAGCTCAGGGCCCTCATTCTGTGAAAGGAGAAGGTGGGTGAAAGGAGAAGGGGGCTCACTAGGTCTCTTGGAGTGTAGAAGATGAGGATGTTAGGGCAGGCCCCCATCCTCATGGTAAAGGATCTGATCAGGTCATTGAAGGACATGGGAACAAGCATGTGAGAATTCCATCAGAGTTCAAGATCTAAACTCGAAGACAGACAGCAGAAAGAGAAAGCCGCAGTGAGCACATAGTAGCAGCTAAAGAAATGCTTCTCTGGAAGCTCAAGATGTCTTTAGGTTACACAGAATTAAATGCGAAATGGATTAGGCCGTATTGGGCAAAAAGCTGCTGGTTAAGACTTTTAGAATAGTTCCTGAAGCTCCTATCAACCCCTATTGTTTAATACTTTGTAGTCCCACCCTTATCTGCCTGGTCCTTGAAGACAACTCAGTTTGTGACTCCATTAAAGAGAATTCACTCTTCAAAATAGAGCAAGAAGGAAGAAAAAGACCATGACTGGGAAGCAAAGATGGCTGATGCTTGTAGGCTGTGTGACCTTAGGCAAGTCACCTACTTCTCTGAGTCTTCATTTCCTTGCTGCCAATAAAACACACACACACGCACACACATCTACTTGACATTTTGCAGCAAAAATAAAACAAATCAACCAGTGTCCACTGCTCCCAACAATTGAAGAAAATCATCCAGTTTGGGAAGCCCAGTGGAATCCTGCACGGAACTACACTGGGACTATAGTCAGCAGAAGACAGGAAGTGTGTGACTGAACCACAACCCCCCATCGTGAGGGCTGCAAACAACAAAGGCTTCTTGCTCGCTGGTCCCTCATGGCCACTGCAGGGGTCGCTGCTCGATGAAGCCACTCGGGATGGAAGGCGAGAGAAGCCCGAGAGAAGCCCGTGTGCCTGACGTTGATGGCTGCCTGGCCTGAGGGAAAGAACCCCGGGAGTCTCACTCCCGCAGTTCAATCTTCAGTCCGCAGCAAGACAGGCCATTTCCACTGGCAGCTTTCTAGCCAGAATTAGCCACGAAGGCGCCCCCAAGCCAGAGGGGTCGGGCAGTGTCACCCTACCTGGAGTCACGCCCTGACAAACACCCTCATGGGAAGAGCCTGGGGCTCACGTGAGGACCCAAAACAGGAGGCGGGAACTCCGGCAAGAAAACCTGAGCTCCCGGCCAAGGTTCCAGCTTGCCAAGGGCCAGGGTTTGGGGGGCAATGCGGTCCTGCCATGCTCAGCCATTCGACGCTGGAGTGGCCTAGCCAGCGGGCTCCGGCAGTAGCCGCAGGCCCCGCGCCTCGCCACAGGCGGAGGGTGATGTTCTCCGCCGGGCGCGCCAGGTAAATGCCACGCGCTGTCCTGGGGCTTTCCGCAAAAAGTCGCTCTCGACGATAATGGCTTTAGGAAGACGCCACAACGCACGCCTGGCATCTGAAACGCCGTCTGAGGCCAGGTGTTGCATCTCTAATTAGGATGGGGATTTTTTTCACCCCACACAGAATTTACATAATTGGGAAGGAGGTTACGGCAAGGACCCTCCCCACCAATTGTGCGTGTTCCAGGCCCTCCTTCCACGTTCCCTTGCACACTTCAAATTTACAGGAGAAATGAATCGATTTGAATTTTTTGAAATTAATTATCATCATTGCCATGGAAAATGTATCCCCTGCCTTCCTTCGGGAGCTGAGAGAGGAGGGGGGTGTCTCCTGTGGAGGGGAGCCCTGGGAGTTCACACGTTTCCCCCCCCCTCCCCTTGTACTTTTCTTAAAGGAATACCCCACCTCACCCGACCTCCACCAGATGCTGGTAGGAGCTCCTCCCTGTTCAGTCTGAGCATTCTTTGGAATTTTTTTAGCACCAAAATTAATGCTTTAAAATGTCACTTGCTACAGTAAAATTTATCAACATTATTATATACCATAGAAACTGCCATCCCAGACAAATGCACGACATTAAAATTTGGTCTAGAGCTCCCCAGAGGAAACGTTTGCGGCAATTTGTATAACAGTTTATATATTTATGCTATTTAATGGTACAAAGCAATAATTATGACTTCATTCACTGATAAGCAACGGCATTACATAAATCTGATGCGGATTTAGAACATGCCAGCTCTGACACCAGTGTACTAGTTGTAAATTATGTTGCCGTTAGAAAAAAAAAAATCCAAGCAAATATGAAGGAGCAGCAGGAAACTAATAATGCATCTCCAGCTGTTCCAGTTAACCTGCAAATGTGGCCATCTGCACCTCGGGAGAAAGAGAAGGGGCGAGAGACTGGGAAGGCGGAGCAGAGAGAAGGGCGAGAGGCAAGAAGCGCCTTAGGGAAGCACAAAGCCTCCCCCTGACATCCATCCCACCACCTTGTTCCTCTGGGCCAGCAAACTGTCCAGAGCAGGCCAAGTTCCCCAAGAAGGGGGTCCGTGCCCCATTCCTCTGCCACCCACACCCAAGCTCCTACCCCTCCCCAGAAAGAAGCCCCCAATGCCTTTCTTCTCCCTTCTCCTGCCCTTGCACAAGGCTCATCTTTCACCTCTGAGTTCCCATGTACTGCAGCGCCAGCCTGGCCAGGAGCTTCCAGTCCAACTTTTTCAGTTCTTACCACTATCCCCTCCCCCAACAGTTTTTTGTTTTTGTTTTTTTTTTTTTTAACTTTTAACACTTCTTCCCAGACCTGACCTGCATCGTTCAGGAAAGGCCTTCATCATCATCACAGACATGTGCCCACTTGCAGGCTCAAAATGGACGGCCCGGCTCACAGGTTGGAACCAGCCAACAGGGTGTGAAGTCTTGGTGGTTATGGGTCACGGATCTTGTGCACTAAGACCAGCCACCAGGCTGTTTCCCTGGGTTTCAGAACACTGGGAATCCGTGGTAGAGTCCATTGCACCCTGCCCTGCCTGGGGATCACCCCAACCTCCACCCAGAAAGCCCTCCCTTGGGTAAGCCCGGGGGGCTTGCTCTAGAGCAGGGGTTCCCCTGTCAGCCCTGCATCAGTGAGGGCTCCCTGGGAACAGTTGGAGAGTGAGGCTCTGCAGCCCACCCCCTCAGAGGCTGGCTAGCCGGGACACTGTAGCACCTTCTCCACATCCAAGAGTACATGTTCAGCTGCAGAAAACTGCTTGGGTCTTAACATGTATCAAGCATATCTGTGCGGATAACCTCACCTCATCCTCCTAACAACCTTTCCTGCTGGACATGGCCTGACCTCATTTTACAGTATGGGAGACTAAGTCACAAAGAGATGACAGAACTTGCCGAACTCAGCTAGTGAACTGGCACATGTATGAACCATGAGGCTTGGAGTATTTGTAGGCCACACACCTGTTTTTCACATTTTTAAACTGCAGTCTCCAGCCAGACACTGTGAGTTATCACATACCAATAAAAACATACAGAAAACACGTCATGGGAAGATACTTCAGCTGACTAAGGATGTGGTACTTTTTCTTCCCTTGTGCTTTTCCTTCTCTTCCATTCCATCCTACTGCATTCCACTCTACCCCACTCACTGTTTTCTTTGTAATTTTGTTGGCAGTGACCATCTAAGAAGACTTTTAAGACTTGCTAATGGGTACAATTTCAACTCATTCTAAGACACAGAGAGGAAAATCCATTTTGTCAAGGTTATGGAACTTTGTGGTCCAACCAGACACCAAACCCTCTTTTCAGCAACCAAGCAGGCCACATCCCTAAGCCTCGCATGGACTCGCTTCTGACCAAGCTGGGATGAGTGGGTCCCTGCCCAGGGCGGGCACAACAGAGGGTAGTACGTGTGGACCAAGTGAAGCAGAGGGGACCCCAGGAGACAGTATGAGCACATAACTCTCAAGAGGGCACCCCAACTCATCAGCTCAGCCAGCAAGTCTATACCCCAAGGGTCTCTCAACCAGCTGTGATGTCAAGAGGACCCTTCATGAAGGGCTGGGCACACCACCTGGCAGAATAGTGCCTTCCTCCAGGGTGAGCCCTCTGCTGGCTTCCACAGGGAGCTTTGCAAGGTGTCTGGGGGGCTGCCATGCTGTGGCAGACAAAGAAGGGGGGAGGGGAGTCTTGTAGATCACAGGCAGAAGCAGCTCGGTTCTCCCTGGACAGCATTGCAGCCCAAACAGAATAGCCACCCTTGTCCCATTTCTAGGTGGGTCCCCAAGGGCTGGTCCTCAGGCCAGGACCCTGAGGGAGAGAGAGGCATGCTTCCCACCAGCCTCCTTCCGGCTCACAACTTCCTACCATTCTGACAAAAAGATCTTGCAACTATGAAAACATTTCTCAGCTGCTCCGATTTTTCACAAATTTTCAAAAACCCAGTTCAAATGCCCACTCTGAGCTTCTCCACCCAAATGTTTCAAAGCCTCTCCCTTCAACTCAGAGGCGGAAGTTACTTTGGCAAGCCGCGGGGCATCGGTTCCTATCAGCACCTCAAAACACAACTCCATCCCTCCCCCAACACACACACCAGCTTCTTTGCCAGACACACTCTAAGTATCGAGGACACGGTCTTTTTATTTTTATGGTCTAAGCAGCATCCATTCGAAGAACTAGAAAAACAATCCCTCAGTGGGAACCTATTCAGCCACTCTCCCGGAAGGTCCCGGAGGCCAAGCTAGTAGCTCTGTCTTCTTAGCAGCACGAGGACAAAGGACAGCCAGGCCTGAGGGGTGGGGTCAGGCCTGAACGCACTTCAAAACACAGGGGTGCATTTCAGCTGGAATGCAGCAGGCGAGCAGGATTGGTCAGGAAAGCCAATACTTTTCCTCTGAACGGGCGGGGAGACCATCCAGAGCTTCAGGATCTGGACCAGGCAGGGAGCTTGGAGATGTGCTGAGAAGCAAGAGGGGGTTGAGGGGAGACAGGCCCTTGATGCTGTGCCAGCGAGGAAGGGTCCTGGAACAGCAAGGTGCTTGCATGGGTGGGTCCACGAAGTGACCCCCCACTCCGACTGGGCACAACCCATGGCCAGTGTCCCCAATGGTGGTTTTCTTTGAAGGTCACATTTGTGTTTTATTTTTGTAATTAATTGCCAACATTTAAAACACAATCAATTTTATATTAAAATCTGGATCTTTGGCTTTTCTTGGAAACTCAGAACATCTGGACTCTCTGAGAAGCAATCCCCCTGGACGCCAACAGGAGGGCACAGTCATCTGCTGGGACGTGGCCACCCCCAGTATATCACATGTGGGCCGTTCCACAGACCTTCATTAATGTCTGGCCCCTGTAGGCATAGAGTTGCTGACCCTTGCGTATCTGTTGAAAGAAGAGCAAAGAAGTTGGGGCTCCAGCATTTCCAGTCTCCTGCTAACTCGCTGTGTGACCTCAGGCAAGTCCCCGCCCCTCTCTGGGGCAGGGAAAGCTGTGCAAAGAGAGTCGAGAAAGCAGCTCAGTGCCCTTGATGCATGCCGAGGCCCCTTCCGATGGGGTGAGCCAGGAGTGGTGTTGCGAGAAGGCAGGCTGCATGGCGAGGGGGGCTGGTGCAGTCCTGGCAGGAGCCCCACCAGCCCGGGCGCCGGCCCTGAGGCTGTGCTGACGCCACTGCTTGGCAGCTTGATATGAATATTGTGTCAGAGATTGGAGATATTAAGAATGACAATGCATTATTACTGCAGCAGGGAAATCTCAGGAGTCCTAGAGATAGGATTTCGAAATCCTCAGCCAAAAATCAATAGTAATGCCCAAGAATTTATAAAAGAAGCACGTCAGTCTGCATTTGAGAAGACACACTTTCGGCTCCTGGCTAAACTGAAGGGACAAGTGCAAGTCTGTCATTCCGGGAAGCGGGAAGCAAGGAGCAAAAGCCAGCAGGGACCTCAGGAGACAGAAGATGCCCGGCTGCTTTCCCTCGGGGTCGGGTCAAGATCCCATGAGTGCCCCCCAGTACCCCTTCTGACCCCTCCAGGAGGGTTGGGATCCACCAGCTCCCAGACCTGCTCTGTCCCACAAGCCAGCACTTATAGGGCAAGTGCAGGAGAACCAGGATGTGGGGCCCATCTGTCTACTCCCAGCTGTAAAACAGAGAACGCGCCTTTCTCCCAGGATTGTTGTGAGGGTGAAAATCAGTTTTTTAATCAGTCAGCTAAAAAGCTGAATGCACTTAGGAAGCCAGGAAGCCCACCAGAAACAGCACAGGTTCTGAGGACAGAGAAGCAGTTTACAAATTCCTCCCCCTGCCCGCCCCGCCCCAGAAAAGGATGCTGAGAACACCAGACCTTGTAGGAGGGATGCTGTGTCAGGCTTGAGGGGAGACCTGCAGTGTCCTCCAGACATTGAGCCTCACTAATGGGCAACAGCTTCCAACATTAGGGTCACTATTAGAAATGTGAGCGAATACAGGTGGTCCTTGGGTGAAGTGGGGGGGAAGGTGCTGATCCCGAGCAGGAGGAGACCCGTGTGTAAACTTACAGCCACTGGGAGGACTCAGTCTCACATCCTGGGATTCAACCAAGTGACATGCAGGGTGGAAGCAGCACCCGCAGAGAGAAAGCCCCCACGTGCGAGTGGCCCACACAGCTCATCTGATAACAGTTCTTAACGACAGCCACTCAGGAGCTTAGCTATTGGTTTATGAGTCTTCTCATGAAGACCTGGCTTTCGCTAACATCAGCGCCCCCCCCCCCCGCCCCGTTTACAAAGTGCTTCCATCGTAATTTTTTTCTTGAATGATGTTCACAAGATGAAAGGGAGAGAAAGAGCCCCTTTAGGCAAGAAACTCAAGCCCCCAAAGCGACATGTAAGAGTGGATGTGAGGGGAGAGCAATACCCCCATCCTAGCACAGATCCTCCAGGAGGAAGAGAGACCCCCAACCCTTCCCCTGACCACCACCTCCCGCACCCACTGCTGCTCTGGCCTCCCTAAACCCCAAGTGCGGCCTCTTTCCTCTCCAATCACGGCCTCTGCAAGGACACAGACATGACCCAAGCAAGCTGAGTGAACCCTGACCATAAGCCCACCTAGCCCCTGACATCACAGGACCCCAACCACAGCTACCGCACCATGTTCTCAGCAACAGACAAGGCCTTCCAAGGCCACCAAGAGTCCCCCATCCCGAAGACTGCCCCTTGCGTGATGAGGTCCTGCAAGGAAGGACGGGTCAGAGGCAAGCTGAAAGAAAGCATCTGCTTGTACACTTCGGTCACATCCAGGGAGTGGGGGCTGGGTCACTCCCAGGGCCTGCCTGGATGGCCAGACCAGCTCAGCATCTCCTGGCAGGAGCCCAGGGACAGAACCCTCCCACCCCCGTTACCTCCTAAACAGATGGTGGGACACTTTTCCTGCCTATTCTGTTGAAGCAATCTGGACAGAGGTGTCCTAGTGCTAAGAATCGACTGGGCAGTGGCGAGTACGGCCAGTCTCTCAGGTCAGTCCATCAGAGGGAATTGGTAGGTGGGGTCCGCTTGTCTTCAGAGCCCAGAGAGGCCCCTTAGCCCAAGCCTACGAGAGAACCTCGACCACTGGACAGGGCTGTTTTTCTGCCTGACTGTACGCTCTCTGAGGACAAGGGCTCTGATCTCACTGGATGTTTTTTCCACTTGGTTTTTTTTTTTTTTTTTTTTTTTGTGATGTCAAAGAAATGCTGGGGCTGTCATGGAAAATGAGCAAGGCAGAAAAACAGATAAAGATCATTTTCAATCTACCACTCAGAGAAACCCACTGGCAAAATGTTGCCCTATTTCCCCCTGAAGCAAAAATCGTGCATGACGTGACATAAAACCCTAACTAAGCCCAGTGCCTGGTATACAGCCGGCACTCAACAAATGCAGGCTGAGAAAAGCCAAACGGGTTAGAACGTCAGTGGCGTTGAGCCTTCGCAGTCCAAACAGCATCTTCAAATTAAAGACTTTGGCAAGATGGTAACGGAGATGGTGGAATCTCACCACAAATTTTGTTTTCTTTGGCACTTTGCATTTTTATTCCATAATTAATCGTGGAAAGAAAGTTTTTAAAGAGGCCTCATGGACATAGGGCAAACGGCTTATATTAAAAACAATGAAACAGGAATTCTCCCCTACCCCCCAAACAGTAATATAAATGAAATACACCAGTCATTCCTTAAAACGGTCCCCACTGTAGGTTCCTGCTTGCTCTAACCTAAGCAAGGTTGCCTTGCAAGAGACAGGACTCCACTGTCCCCGGAGGACTCTCCCCCAGCTGTGGCCGGAGCACTAAGGAGTTCTGGTCAGGCCAGGCCATGTGGGACAGCATTGGGACAGGTGTCACACACTCAGGAAGCAAAACCAACAGCCACTGAGCTCTCAATACTAGTCACATGGGTAGAATCTCAGCTACTTTTTGCAAGGAGCGTCTGTTATTCACTAGTTTATAGACAGGAAGGGTTAACACAGGCTTAAGTGTCTTGTCCAAGAACATAAGGCAATTAATGCTGGAGAAATGATTAAGAAATCTGACTAGAGAATCCCTGGTTTTCATTCCTACTTTATAATGTCTCAAGGATTGTAAGCAGGTAGGTAGACTGACATGCTGAATGGACAGATGGGTATCTGGTAGATGGTGGTAGATGGGTGGAATGATAAAGATGGACAAAGAGCAGAGTGGATGCATAAGTGTGGGAGTGAATACAACAGTGGGTAGGCATGGATGGTCGCATGGAGGATGGATGTGTAGGTAGACGGATGGATGAATGGAACAATGGATAGATGGATGGATGCCTGGATGGGATGTGAGGCAGACAGCAGAAAGGGTGGTGGAATGCTACATGGGCCAATGTCAGATGCCTAAGAGTCATTCTGCACTGGGAAGCTAGTGCTTCCCATAACCCACTAGCACTAACAAGATGACCCAGTGGGCCACTCCCCTCATACAACATGAGACCCATAGGTTGGCTGCCTTCTCAACCCACCCAAGGAATTATCTTCACCCAACCCACCCAAAATCTGAACTGACACCCACACCAGGCCATAAGCATCTCCCTGCCCCTGAGGTTTTTCAGCCATGGAGAGTGGAGGACTGAAAAGACACTGTGCACTATGAAGAAGGTGAGCTCATAGGTAGTCAACTCAACGTGCTTAGAATATCCCCTCTCACACTGAAGACTGTCTCGGGATTTGCTCCTTTCTAATACTCCCTGCAGCTCTTATCACCCAGACCAAGAAGTGTCATCTCTTCTCCCAAGCCCCACTGTTGCCCTCCCAAGCTCTGCTAGATGCCCCTTGGCCGTGCACCCCCATATATGTATCTTTGCATTCGAGCAGATCTCACACTGATTCGCTAGCTCCTCCCCCAAGGGAGAACAGACATGAGAGAGGAGATGCTGCCTTTGACTCTGAGGCTCCCACAGCCCTCAGCACTGTACCCTGCACAGAGATGGGGTCAATAAATATGTGAGCCATTGATTCTCAAGCTGAGACTGCCACAGACACATCCGCCCCTCTCCCCTCGTGGCCACAAGGAAACAGTGGGGATACCAGGTTGCAGCGCCAGCCACCTGCAGTTACTTCTTGATCCACAAGAGAGCACAGTGTCTTGGAGCTCAACACAAATTCTTTTGTAAATGCCTGGTGTACTTACAGAACACTGTATAACTCAAAAATTATAATTAAAATGTCTCAGCTCCTGTATTTATAGTAACATTTAAACTACTGTGCTTTCTTGAAGTCAGTCATTTACTTGAGAACAGCACACTTTATGGTGAACAGATCTTTGAAACAGTACCACGGGGATATAGCCCAGGCACATGTAACTCAATATATGTCAACAGCTGTAAAAATATTGGTGGGAGAAGGCAGGAAAAAAAGCCATGAGCCCAGATCAAGTGCCCTGTCTCTCACATCTGACTGTTTTCAGTTGCTCCCTCCTCTTCCAAATAATTGGGCCATTTTGGTGCCCGCTGTCACACAAGGCGGGCCCTCTTTGAGGCTGGATGATCAAAAAGGTTATAAATGAAAATGATTTCGATGTTGGCGGCCTGGAGAGTGACCAGGGCGTGCGTGGCGGCAGAAGGGTCTGTTCTAATCTTACCAACTGCACGCAGCCTTCGGAGAGTATTCCTAGGGCGCCAGCAGCTCCCCAGGGTGAGGCCATGGTAAATTCTGCCTAATCCCTTCTGCATACAAATGAGCGCCTGGCAGGAGGAATGGGGGCCAGAAGCTGGGCTGCAGCGACTGCTCCTCCTCCCCAGGTTGGCTGTCTTAGCTGAACAAACAAGCCAGCGACAGAGGAGAGGGCTGCATGCAGGTCAGGTGGGATGAGACAGAAGAAGGCCAGAGTTGGGGCAGAGGGTGCGAGGGCCAATGCGCTGACCTTGTGACCCCAGAACCTGGCGGTGGGTTACACAGGCGGGGGTGGGGGGGGGCAAGTGGCCAGAGGCTGGACCAGACTGGGAATGGCATGTTCATCAACCTAAGGGCAGCTGCAGCAACCTCTGCTCCAGGGCCAGAGTCTAGAGGATTATGAGCACCCAGTCCCTGCAAAGGCAGGCACTGGATTCACCAAGATGCAGACATTCATCTCTTGGAAAGGCATGTGGTATCAGGCGGGCTCCCCCACCCACCAGCAGAATGGAGGCTGATGAGCAGAATGGCCTGGAGGGAATTGCTCTATCCTCAGCACCAGCTCTTCCTCATCTGCCCCCCAAGACAAGGTCCTGGGTCGACCCCACAAGTAAATGCTAAGGAAATGACCTGACTTGAGAACCCAAAACAGTACAGGAAAGGCTCCCAAAGCGCGAGGCCTCAACTCAGAAAGCCCAGAAAGAGGAAGGATGTGTCTCTGGTTGCAGAAAGAAAGTGAACCGGTTAGCAGTGGCCACTCATTCACCACCAGTCAGGGTCTTGAAAGCCAGTTTTGCCTTCAGGAAAATGGAATCAAGAAGCAGTTTTCAAATCAATTCCGAGCTCCAAGGCCAACTCCCAGGACAGGTATCCATACATACCTGGGCTGATGAGGACTTGGCAGGAACCAGGGCCATGACAACAGGGGGCAAAGCTCACAGGAAAACTGCCTGTGACCCTCCCAAGCTCTGCAGAGGAGAAGGGCAATTTACCTGCATCACTGGAAGGAAAGGGCTTGAACTGCTTGCACAGAGGGGCTAAGCAGTGTTACAAGGTTCACGTTGCAGGGCAGAAATTCCATGACACAAAAATGGTTCCTGACCACTGTTCTGGGGTCCAGGGTTCCTTTCCAACTTGGGTGATCAAGGATAACTGGGGGAGGCACAGAAGCAGCCAAGGAGCTCCTCCCGGACATGCAGACAACAACATGCCCTTTGCAGAAATGGTAGCCTCATCCTATGTGCTGAGCTACACATCAGAAGTTCTCATCTGCATAAGGATATTCTCGCTCCCCCATACGCACGCGTGCACACACGCGCGCGCACGCACACACGCGCGCACACACACCCCATCCACATCTTCCATGGAAGTCAGCAGGAATTGCACATTTTGAGGACCCAATTAGACTCAGTGTGTATTTGACAACCTTTCAACCTCCAGAAGACATTTATTTTTACAACGCTCTCCAGCTGAGAAATTACTAGGTTCCTGCCCTTCCCCAAACCATCTTGGCACCAGGAAGCCCCAAGGTGTGTCTGCAAGTGAGGAAGGGGACACGCTTGGGGAAGCCGGGCCAAGGCTGTCAGGCCCACCTGGAAAATGGGTCTCAGAGGTGGGGACTGTCCCAGGCGGGGCCAAGTCTTCATCTCTGCAGGTGCCAGGGCGGCCTTGGGATGGAGAACCAGGAAGGCAAGAGCCATTCCCACCTCGCACCATCCCCTGCAGCCCTCGGCTTCTGAGAGTCAGTCTGAGATGGAGGGTGGATTTGGAGTAGGGGTACTTTTTGCCTTACAGATAGGGAAACGGAGGCCCAGAGATACCTACTGCCTCCACCCAGCGCCTCAGGACTCAAAAGGATCAAAGCCTGAGCTCCATGCCCCCTGTGAGCTTTGCCCAGTGTTGCCCAGGGCCCTCATCCCTGTGAAAGCCCAGGTACCCCACTTCCTGCTTTGTTCTTCCCCACCCAGCACATGGGCCACACTCTGGGCAAGGCGCTTGAGAAAGTGAGGGCGCGGAAGAGGAGGGCGCCTCTGAGTTGTGGGATCGGGGGCAGGGCAGAGCACAGGGAATAAAAAGGGAAAGAGGAAAGAAAGGCCTTGAGGTAAGATGGCTGTGAACATCAGCCCTGGATCAGGTGATCAGAAGTCTCCCTGATCTTAGCAGGAGCCCCCCCATCAACTCCCTCATCGGGCTCAGCCTATCTGCAGAGATTACTCTGCCCCAAGTGTCTCTCGACACCACTGGCTCATCTCTCTCCCAAGAGCACACCGCTGGCCCCGTTTGCAAGGCCAGGCGCCACAGCCTTGTCAAGAGGCTGCCGGTGCCCGCCGCCTGTGGAAGGCATGATTCCAGGCTCAGTTGACCTCTGCCAGCCAGTCAGTTGTGTATGTGTGCAGCAGCTCTCCTGCCCACATCAGAATCTCCGAGATGCTGCTGGGCACTGCCACTAAAGAGCCCTGGGTCTCCTGGGGAGCTCCTAGAGGCTCCCTCCTTCACTCACATCTCAGAGAAAGATGATGGAACCAAGCACTCTTCCAGTGACTCGAAGGCTGCCCACCTGCTGCAGCCCCTCTGCTGGTGGTTTTACCAAGTGAACGCCCGCGGTTGCAACACCAGCCTCTCTTCAGCCTTTGCCCCTAATGCTGTGGTAACGGACAAGGTGAAGGAGCAACCAGGAGAACGTCGCCATGCACAGCAGCCTGGCCAGGGCACCAAGAGCAGCATATGCTCTGAGAGGCTGGGTATGCACCCCCAACACTGCTACTTGCTGAACAGCCACAGCCCTGAAGCCAGCGACAACGCGCCTTGGTTGTGACGACGACCGTCACCCAGAGTTGAGCCTGGGGGCGCCCCCTCCACTCCCCACTAGGGTCCCCACGAAGGCAGGAGCGCTCCACATGTTGGGGGAACTTGGCCAATCATTTCCACGAATCTTTACTGCCTGGACAGATTAAACCCGGGCCCCAAGTGGCTCTCCCAGTTGACAATTTTTCTTTCAAAAAGGCAGAAGTTGCTGTGAGCCAAGTTCTTGCAGCCGAATTCCTGGACACAGTTTCCGACTATTCCAATCAGCCGGCTCTGCGGTTGGGCTGGGATTTCAAGCTTGCCACAGTATGAAGTCCAGTTTGGGCTATATTCCCTTCCCTCTCACAGCGTGAGGAAGGTTTCCCCGCAAAATCAAAAGGCTTACTGTCAAGTTTTCGATTGGTCTAGGCTCCGTGCGATCATGTGTGTGGTGATGGGAAGGAATACGAATGTGGTGCCGGCTCTACCATGGGGCCTGGAGGCCTCGGCCAAGCCGTCCAGGGACCTTATGAAAGTGGAGCGGAACTCTTTTCATGTATATTCCAACTGCTGAAATTCCCCAGACGCGCCACAGTGTGCAAACATGGTGTGAAAAAGAACAATGGCTGGATAAAAACCGAGGCAAGTCCACCGAGCTCACAGAGACAAACCCACGTTGCTAAGGCCAGGGGCAGCCGATCCTGGGTCCTGTCCCTCCTTTTGCACCTTTCCTTTGCCTGCGTTCTTTCTTCCTTTTGCTTTTGGAATGCAATGAAAACAAAGTCACCCTGTTTCCAGGGAAGGAGGCCTGCTCTTGACTCGTATAACATGTAAGTGTGAATTTACCAAAGCAGATTGATAACTGGGAAAAACTCACAGATGATACTCGCAGTGCAAACTGATGTACGTCTTTCTGGTTTCCTCCAACATTAGACATAATACATATCTGTGAGTATGTCGACTAGGGGTGTGTTGGAGCCAACTTGCACTTGGCTTCTGAGAGCTGGCTGTGTCCTTTTCTTCCCAAAGCCATGTTCAGTGGAGTGTGTTGGGAGCTTGACAGCAGCCATGGTGGGAGCATTTACACCACAGAAATTGGCAACTGCAACACATCACAATTCTTTTCTCTCTTTTTCTTTTTGTGCACACAGCGAGTTGTTAAATATTTACCAGCATTTCACATCACTGTGTGCACATGCGTGTGTATGGAGATAGAGATAAATACACACGTACACACATATATTTTTGTACATAACTATGTTATAGATATGTACAGGTATACTTTGTAGATATATAATATTCATATTGTAGATATAGATACAACATACAAAACGAAAGATATTATATGCACACATTATTCACATATATACATGCCCCCTAATTCATAATTTCTCCTTAAAATCCTTTGAAAGCAATACAAGAGTCAGAGATCCAAGTGACTCTTTATACTTTCATAATAGAAAAAAAAATTAAAAACCAAGCTGTTCTTCTCCAAATAATAGCAATAACTAAATTGATTCCTTTTGCCAGGCATTAACTTTCTCCTATTACTGCAAATTTGCTGCACTTGTATTTTCTCCCAGCCCCAGAATTAAACACACTTCTAATTTCTCACTTCAGGTGCATTAAGTGCAGTATAGGGCACAAATGAATAATTTTATTGATAGTAAATTTTATAATCCATGCAGCACTTGCTGAAAATGGATGTGTTCGGACGCATTCATTATTCCTCCTAATTTGAAGACCACAGGATTGCAGCAGTCTGCGTGCTGGGTCTCTGGTAATTGCTGGCTATTTTCTACTGGTCTGAGGCTCGATTGACAATCCAGATGCATGTTCTACTTTATGTGGGTAAATTGCAATAATAGTTGATCAGATTATTACTTTTCCTCATTTAAGATACTGTATAACAGTGGCGAGCAGTTTCTGTCCCCTGCAGACAGAAGTCACCCCACCCATTCACGGAGCCGTGAGACACCCGATAGAGGATACCTTGCTGCAGGCGAGGGTCCCTCACACTGTCCCCCTGAACCAGGCAACTGACTGTCCCCCTGAACCAGGCAACTGAAGTATAAATGCAAAAAGTGGGTGCACTGGGATTGAGAGGGGAGAATTGTGGAAAGAGCAAGGAACTGGTGGGCTTTGAGCTTGCTCAGAAAGACCAGTCATTAAGAACAAGGTTGCAACATCAGACTGACCTGGTGTCAGTGCCAGTGAGCCCGCCTAGATCTGCATCACCTGCAAACAAGGCAGTTTTCTGAGGCCGTTTCCTCATCCGTAAAATGGAGGTGAAGGGTTCAAAAATACAAATCATGCCCTTTGGGACTCAGGAAAATAGGTAGAGAATGTGAGTGCAGTGCTGGGCACGGGCCCAGGCACCTGGTGAGCACCTGATCGATGAGCCTCAGTTCTTCAAAGGAAGTCAGGAAAGTCTTTACATCATGTGACAGTCACGTCATGTGACATGTCACATGACAAAGGACAATGTTGAGAACGCTGTCTGTGATTGCACAGGCAGCCGAGGGGACATTCAAGGGAAAGCTGTGCACTTGCGGCAGATAATTATGAATGGATTCCAGAGTGGATGAAATGGCTGGATGTTCAGGATTTCTGTCCAACCGCTCAGTTCTTAGCGAGGAATGCACCAAATCGCTCACATTCATGGGGCACTGACAGTGCCCAGATACAGCTGGAAGCACTTTACAAAGTATCTCATTTAAAGACAGGACAACCCTGTCAGACAGAGCCCATCATGATATTCATCTAATAACTGCAGAAACTGGGGCAAAGAGGTGTGAAATAGCCTGCCCACAACCATGCTGCCAACAAGAGGAGGTCAGAATTCAAATGACAGAAAGCTGAGCCCTTGACATCTACACCTGCCTGCACCATTCCCATCCATCCCCTTGGCCCAGGGTGGGCTGAGACTTGGCATCAGCCGGCCTCACCCCAGTATAGCCACCAGCCAGTCCGCCCACCAGTCAGGCCAGCCAAGCAAACACCTGGAACCTGATGGCTTATCAGCAAAGCAGCCACCAGCCCTGCTCAAGCCCAGGAGCCTCGAATCCCACCGGTGACAAGCTGAACACCTCTTCCACCTAAGGGGAGGGCACACGTGGCCTAGAGGGCTTGCCAGTGGCACTGTGACAAAGGAAAGTACCCCCTTCTCCAGCCTGGAGCCAGGTCAGGATCCCGAGCCAGATCTGCCAAGATCTTTGCTCACAGCAAAAGGAAAAGACATCCTTCAAAGGCCTCAAGGTTGAGAAAAGCTGAGCCCCCCACGCTGCAGCCATGGGAAGCATAAGGTCAGCTGAGGTCAGGTCTTGCTACCGGGAGACAGGTAGGTCCAGAGCCACAAACCACCCTCATTCTAGCCAGGGCAAGGTGAGGTGGCCCCATGGCCACAGCATGCAAACACCCGATGTCACTCTTCCTCTGCCCACTCCCACACCCGTTGCCTGGAGCAAGACAAAGGTCAGCAGACGCTGGGGCCCCGCCACAGGGCGCACGCCGGGGCAGGCAGTCTGTTCCTTGGTCCCTGGGGCCACCGTTGTGTACACAATTCCTGGTCCAGCTCAACACCCCCAGCAATCACCTCCTCCTCATCCTCCAAATCCCCAGCATTCCTCTGGTCCCTCTGCCCCCCTCTCCTGCTTAACAGTCGGCCACCTCATTTAGAAAAGCTAACTTTTCTCCGAGTTCCATCCTGTTCTTGAGGTTTCGGTTGGAAACTTGGCCTAGATGACAGCTGTGTGGGCCTCTCCCCAGCTCGACCCAGCAGGAGTTCTAATACACTTCATTCTGGGGCTGGTTGCTGCTTTTAATCTATCAGCACGGCGCCGCAGCTGCTGTAAGCTAGCTGAAAATTGTCTGCATACGGGGCGAACCATTTGTAACCCTTTTCAGTGCAGACATGCACTTGGGCAGCACATACCACCCAGCTCACCCGTGCCTAGAAGGGGGCTGCCCAGACTCTCCCGGGGAGCAGAGGGCCCCGCCCTGCAGCCGAGGAAGCTCTTCCAAAGCCTGAGCACCCCTGCCTTGGAAAGCCCTTCCCGATGACTCTCCAGGTCCATTTAGAGCACTTCTTGAACAAGTTTCAGCCAGAGCATCCTGGACCCCTATGACCAGGGCCTGGCCCCTTGCCGGTATGTCCTTGCTTTGGTTCTCAGCAAGAGAGGGCTTTGTCCCCAGAGCAGCAGGTTCAGGCTGGAGAGGGCCTTGTAGAGCTGTGGCCCCTAGCCCCAGCAGGGCCTGCCCCAGGCAGCACCATCTGAGTCTCAAATCTGCTGGTGCCATCAGCTGTGCCGGGTCTCCAGCCGACCCACTCAGCGCATCAGACCCAAAGCAAACCGGGGGTGGGGGGAGCGCGCTGAACTGCTTGCCAAATGCGAACCGTTCCAGTTCTTACAGAACAGCCAGCACCCTTCAGGCACGAAACACAGTTGTAAATGTCAAAGGGGAGAGAGGAAAAAGCGGAGGGAAATAAACAGGGGAGGGGGAGGGGAGAGAGGAAAAAGCGGAGGGAAATAAACAGGGGAGGGGGAGGAGAGGGAGGGTAGAAGTGGAGGAGGCAGGGTGACAGGTGCTCCCACCGGAAAGTACCGTCCGCGCAACCCTCCCTCACTGGCTTGGCAAACCCCAGCTGGTCAGGAAGGAGACTGAGGCCTCTGTTTCTGGTGGAGTTGTCCAGTGGGGAGGGGGGAGGTCCCTCCCAGCCCTCACTGGCAGGCCCATCAGCAAACCAGCCCCAAGGTCCAGCAGCAGCCCTGGCCACCTCTGCTCCATTGAACAACACAAACAGGGAGTTTTTCCTCTACCTCCCCAGGGTAGGGGGGGGGAGGGATGGGGGAGCTGGGACTCTGCTCTCCCCACTCTCTGGTTGTTAGGTCTCTGCTTGCTGAGTAGCACCTGTGGGAATCTGGGCCATCCAGCTTCCAGTTCCCGGATAGGGTGGGTACAGAGTTCCAGGGCCTTCTGCTCAGCCCAGCCTCAGCAACAGTTGGGAGAGGGGCTGTAACAGACTGTGTAGCCCAGAGAGAAAACGGGCAGGGTGTGGGGGTGGAGGTAGACCCACCTCCCCAAATCAGTCCAACTGAAAACTTCGTCTTCCCTCAGAATTGATATGGCAGCAGCTGTATCTCTTTCATTTGAGTAATTATCATATAATTAAGTGCATGAATTACAAGAGAGCCAAGGCATTAAATTAAAATATTTAATGCTTGTAAATCTGAAAATGATTACAGTGCTGATGCACAGCCAGTGAGAAGTGAGGCTAATGGCCCAGCGGCCAGCGCTGGGAGGCGGTGCTAGGGGCTGAGCTGAACCTTGGAAAGCGGGGAGGGAGGAAGAGGGGGGCTGGGGAGGTAGTAACCTTGAAAGGAGGCAGCCTGTCCATATGCTCCTAGCAGAGGTGGCAGTCCTAAACTGAGGGCCCCGTGTTCCAAGGCCCACAGCCACAGCAGGGTTGAGCTGTATCCACTCACTAGGAATCCAAGGGACATCGTCAAGACCCCAGGAGCAGACAGCACCAGGGCCGCCTTGATAACGTCATGCACCAGTTTACCCTTTGCAAAGTGATCGTGTTCCAGTGTGGACAAAAGAGGAAACTGAGGCACAGAGAGGGAAAAGGACAACTCGCCCAAGATGGTGCAACAAGTAGAAGCAGTCCTGTTCCAGGACCAGGCCCCGTGACTAGCACCACCAGGTCTGGGAAGCTGTGATGCACTCCCTGGCCTGGACTGACTTTGATGTGACCAGGGGAGGCATGAGCTGGTCCTTTCATTTCCCAACCAGCCTGTCTCCCTTTTGGGACCAAAAGGAGGTTTAAAACTCCCAGAGTGATGTCCCATGATGCTGGACGATAGTTCTACAAAGTGGGGACAGGAGTGAACTCTGATTTTATGACCAGAAAACACCACACACTCTCCAGACAGAGCCAGGCTGGGCAGACGCTGATAGGGTTCAAAAGGAAAAGCAAGCCTGCCTTCTCCACCACCACGCAAGGTGGCCGAACAGAAATCAGACCACCAGCAGATGGACAGAGGCTCGTGTTCCCACCGGGAATGAACGCAACAGGGACAGCTGGGGAGGATGTGAAGAGTGGATGTTCAGTTCAAGTGCAAAACAAATAAAAAACCAAGTGCATGAGATACTAGAAAACCACAGAGGAGAAGCAGGCCCCCTCTGCCCAGATGGCCTCCACCACAGCTCAGCAACTTGACCCAAGGACCCCTCCTGGGCCTACCCCTCCAGCGGTGGCCAGCTTCCACCTCTCACTTGAGATGTTTAGGCTATCCAATGTCTCTGTCTGCCTCCCCACCCCACCTTAAGGTGCTCAGCTGAGTGTGATCTGAACAGAGCTTCCCACCTCCACGCCTCTGCTTTCCAGAGTCCCTTCTAGGAAGTCCCCGGAGTACCATCCCTCCAGAGACCCCAGTTCCCCAAGGAATTCCTCCAGCACCTTCTGTGGCGATTAATAAACATGTCTTCTCCCTCTGCCTTCCACTCCACTGCTGGCACCCCCTTGAAGCCCCCATACGATCTATACAGAATGTTAGCCTCCTAACCAGCTTCCATCCTCCAGGGAGCGTGAGCCTGTCCAGAAAGAGCCTTTGATGGAGAAGGAAGTTGCTCAACTTGGGAGCTCCATGGGTCTCCCTGCCCACCCCCACCCCCGACCCTCTGAGACCTTTGCACCAGCCAGTAAAGCTGCAGACAAGAAAGCAGCTTCAAAGAGCAGGTAGCCATGAAGGTTAGGTTGGGTAGTTTTCCTGAGTGGTGGCATCTAAGTGAAAGAAAAGAAACTTGAGGAGCCACAGGCTTGGGTACAAAGCCCACCTACACCTGCCTGACCACCCACCTGGCATCTGCAAGGTGACCTGAAGAGCCTGTTTTATCCACCAGGAAGATGAAAGTTACGTCATTCACAAGATGAGGATGCTAAGCAGTCCTCTGGGCTAGTAAGGCACATGGTAGGAAACTGGCCAGGTAGCAGCTACTATCACCAGGACGGTGGTTGTTAGTGACCCCACTAACAACAGTGGGGAGTGCAGTGTCCACAGAAGACAAGAGCCACTTAAATGCTCCAGTCTGAATTGAACACTGAAATAAAGAAAAAATGCAAGTCGGCATGTGTCAGGAGTTTTCTATGCAGACATCAAACATTTATTTGACTCACTTAATCCTGAGAGGTCAGTCATCATCCTTATTATCCCCATTTTACAGAGGAGAATATCAATGTAGCAAGAGCTTAAACAACTTGGCCCAGAGACCCAAGGCAAGCCACATGTGAAGCTGGAATGCACTCCCTTCCAGGGGGCCCCACCCCAAGCTGCCCTGAGTCACATACAGTGGGAAGTAGAGAAGTGAAACAGATTAGCAGGTTTTCCACCCTGCTGCTAGGAAGAAGGGGCAGAAAGGGGCTTCAGACCTGGCCCTGAAGATGGAACACCGGGGACTCAGTTTTTGCCATGGAGCAGCCACTAGGAAAGGTGCTTTTCCCTTCAGCATCTCATTTAACTCTCACACCGCACCCTTGTGAGGTGGTTTTATTGTTCCCATTTCACAGATCAGAAGGTCAAGACCCAGAAAGGTTAAGTGACTCTCCTGTGGTCACAGCACAAGAGAACTGAGTGCCAAAACAGTAATGTTTGAGGAAATCATGCTGACTGGGGGTTCTGTAGCCATTTATTGCCCTACCACCTCCCCACCCCTGTCTCTCTCTCTGCTCAGGGGGAGACAAGAATGAAGAATGAAACACTTTGCTACAATTTGTTCCAAAACAGTATGCTTAATTACCACAAACTCTTCCCCAGCCCAATCACTTAATTGAATTCAGATAGCATGCTTGACGTTATATATAATATTTTGCAAGTTGGCCCTCTTTGGGGAGGCTATTGATTGAGGAGAAAAACAGATGTTCTAGAAGATGTTTCCAGATCAGCTCTGGACCAGACAGCATGGAGTTGAAGGAATTTTACATGCACAAAGACAGTTGTGACCCCCAAGAACCAGCGGCCAGGGCAGATGCCAGACTCCTTCCCACCAGAAGGCCAGCCCTGACCCCACACCCACCTGCACAGCCTTGTCACCAGGGCCTTCCAGGACCAGATGTAGAACCATCATTCAAGCCTGCTGTGAGTGCTGGGCAAGGCAGGCAGAAGGGTCCTAGAGAGGGGTGGGTGGCAAGCAGCAGGGCTGTGGTGGGATGGACATGGTCTTCTTCATCTGGAGGGGAATGATTGGCTAGAGCTTATCCAAGAAGGTACTGAGCATCCTTCCCTAGTCACTCATTTGTTTTTTCAGTCAACAAACCTTTGCTAGGCACCTACTATTTGCTGTTCATTCATTCATTCATACAATGATAGTTAATAAGTACCTACCAAGCATCTTCTCCACCCTGCTTTCAAAAGACATTTGTAAGAAGGCTGCAGGGTGCACAGTCCTGGGCCTTGGGGGACACACTTGGGACTTACAGTAGGGGAGAAAGAGACCAGCACTGGAATCAAAGCGATGCCACCAGAGTGATGGACAGATGATAGATAGGCTTAAAGCATCAGACACCCAAGTAGTCAGAGCAGTGAGGGCAGGTGACAGGTGGAGGGAGTCCAAGGTCAAGGGAAGAGATGCCCAAAGGCCTGGTCCTGGGAGGAGAGGGACGGTCAGTGGGGCTGGAATGTGGAAAAAGTAAGAAGCAAGTGTTAGAGATGGAGCTGTATATAGGGAGAGAGGAGGTTGACCTGGCAGGGCTTATGGGATACCTCAAGGGTCTCTATCAAAGGGTAATAGGGAGTCATGGAAGATTTTGAGCCAGAGAGGCACACTCAGAAGGCCAACACAGATGACAGATTCGGGATGGGAGGAGCAGAATAGATTCTGGCCAAATAAGCAGGATACCGGGTTCCATGACCGGCATTGGGGGTTCAGACATGAAGAAGACACAAGCACCTAAACTCCACAGGTCACTCCCATATGAGGATGAGTGAGCAGGCGACCAGCCCCCCATGTGACAAGTTGTCCTTTGAAGTCTAATATAATCCCTGCTTTATTTAATCAAACTATCTTTTGAAATACTAACAATAAAGGGGAGGGTATATTGTTCTGGTCACTCTTTCCTTCACAAAATATTTACTGAGTACCTACTACATGCCAGGTCTTGTGTGTCCAATGGAGGGAACAACAATGTCTAAGGCCTTTTGGCCCAACCATCAGCTCCTGCTAAGCCTTCCCAGGTCTCCCACTCATAACATGTGATTTGGACACAAGTAACAAGCACTGAAGCTGCCCATCTGAGAAGCAGCACCTACTGTGTGTCGGTCAGTACCATGCAGCAGACTGCACTACTCCTCACGATCCACTCTGAGCCGATACCTGGCAAGCCAGAGTCAGACATATAACCATACGGGACCAGAGATGATTCTGCCGAGGGACCTCCCACCCCAATGGGAGACAAAAGTGTAAGAGGAGAGAGGGGGGACTGGAGATATCCACAGAGACAGAGAAAGATTTTAATGGAAGAAGCACGTGGTGGGGCATTTTAGACAAGGAGGACAACGTGTACAAAGAACGTAACCAGCTTAAGGGACTGGGATAGCTAAGCTCTGATCGGTTGAGAACACCACAAAATGCCTGGTAAACACACAGCAGGCTCTTTATAAGGGCGAGAGGCAAAGGAGAGAAAAGTTTGATGAATGAATGGATGGGGAGAGAGTGATGAAAGAGAGGGACGAGTGGGCGGGTGGCATGGCCATTTGAATAGCTACATGGCTGCACCCTCCTGCGGACAGATGGGTAAGGGAAAGACAGACAGACTGGCTGGCTGAGGTGGGAGTGCAGTAGAGAGATGAGAGGCTGCTCATCCCCACCTGGGTAGGCGTGGACAGGTAGTAGGCGGATGCTTGTGTTGGCGCTAAGTCCCAGAAATGACTAGAGAATGCTGGGAGACGCCTGGCCGGTAAGTATATTCCGGGCTGCTAAATCTGGGAGTCTGTCCCTGGCCAGCCTCATGGCTGCCAATCAAGACTTGTCTCCTAGCCCCACCCCCAGCATGCAGGAAGAGAGAAAGATCTGGCTAGGCATGGTGGCGCATGCCTTTAATTGCAGCCTATGCGAGGCCAAGACTGGGAATCGCTTGGGTCCACAGGTTCGAGACCTGCCCAGGGTAACATAGCGAGACCTAGTCTCACAAAATAGCCTGGTGTGGTGGCACATGCCTGTAATTCCAGCTACGTGGGAGGCTGAGGCTGAGGATCGCTTGAGTGCATGGTACCCTGGGCAACATGAGCCTGCGGTTTCCTGGGCAAAAATAGTAACACCTAGTCTAGAGAGAGGGAAAGATCTGGAATCATGTGGCTACGTCTGGAAAGTTGGTGATTCCAGCTTCCCTCTGATTTGCTGTGTGGCCTTGGGCGGGCCCCTTCCCCTCCCTGGGCTTCTCTTTCCATCCGCCACAGTGGCAGGCAGGACCAGGTCAGCTTGGCTCTGGCCATCCGGGCACCCTTACCTCTCCCCCACTGCCAACCCTTCCAGTCTTTAAAGGCACATTTTTAAGTTGAGACCCATTGGCCAGATAACCTGTAAGGACAGCAGTTCTGTGACCTCGGCAAGTGTTGGCAGGAGAAGCCCTTTAGAAACACACGTGGCTGGTCTTCACCCCCAGAGTTTCTCGCTCAGCAGATCTGGGGGTGAGAGCAGCAAGAACGAGTTCCCAGGTGGTCCTAACACTGCTGTTTCTGGGACCTTGCTTGGAAAACCACCCATCTTGGCATCTCCGGGAGCACCGAAACCTGGTGTGTGGTATGGAGGCAGCTCACCTGCCTCACCCCGGGACCCCTGGAACCGCTCCCCTCCAGTCGCAGGGCAGCCTCAGACAGGCTGAGGGGGCGGCCCACAACCCCGCAAACAGCCGCCGGAGTCCTGCGCCCACCCTCCCTCCAGCCCGCTGCACGCGACTCGCTCTCTCCCAGCCCGAGCCTTCTGCCGCCTGCATGCAGCCTGCCCCTGCCGCCCTCGGAACAGCTGTGGGCTTAATTATCAAAATAACATTTTAATAGTCTCATAACTGAACTCCCTTCAAAACATGCCAGCGGAGGAGGCGGGAAGGATTCTTTTTAGCACCTCTTCCCGCCCGACTTGCTAATCGGAGGCATTTAAGCTGCCAGGAGGCCCAGATGCCCGGCCCTGCCCACAGAGCGCCTCCTCCTCCTCCTCCTGCCCCCCACGAGGTGGGCACAGGACTTGGGGCTCCCCCCTCACCAAAGGAAAGCCCTTCTGCCCACCAACCCAAGCATACTCAGGAAAGTGGACCTGCGAAGACAACTTAGGAGACTCATTTGCGATCATCAGGGGTTTTACTTGCTTTTAACACTTTTTTTTTTCATTAAAAAAAAATTGCTATCACCAACATTAACTCTGGCTCCCCCTTTGCTGTGACTCCATGTAATAATTCTACAGGGAGTCCTAGCTGGTGGTATTTAGCTCCTGAGTTAAGCTCCACTGAACAAGCCCAGTGCAAAACCAGATCCACAAATCACAGTGGTTTCCCCTCCCACTCGCCCAAGTTTCAAGCCAGCCACATCCATTTATCCGCGCTCGCCCGCCTGGGCTGCGCTGAGCACAGAACATGTGTGAGATGTGGCTCCCTCTCAGTTCATTCAGCAGGGCAGGGAGGAAGGCCCCCGAGTTCTACACGCTCTCCCTGATGGGTACACCTGAGCCAGGAGCAGCTGCACCCTCCAACAGCAGGGGGGCTGGGGCAGGAGGCCAGGGGGATGCATTTTAGCAGGACCCCCATCCTAGCTTGGGGCTCACCCTGGGTGGGCAGCCTGCCAGACAGCGCTTCATAAACTTGAATGAACACCTGACCTCCCAGGGCTCTTTTTGAAATGCAGGTTCTGGTTCAGTGGGGGTGGGGACAGCAAGGGGGGGAGGAGCTGTGGTGCGGTGACACCTGGCACTGACTACACACCTGTGCCTGTACTTGTGGCACACTCTTGGGTGATGCGGATGCTGTGAGTCACCGGCCACACTGAGGTTCTCTGACCTGCGAGGGTCAGAGAGATGATGACTTGAAGCTGAGTGTGCTGGGCCCTCCCTGCAGCACAGGTCCGGGCTGGTGGGCCCACCACCGTCACCCCAGGCAAGACCCTCAACTCCCAGCAGAGAGACTGGAGTTGGATGATTTCTGAAGCCAATATCCTCACCCTAGTCTGTTCATTTGGTTTCTCAAACTCCACAAACGGCCATGGAACAAGCAGCAGCCTTTGCTCTCTGGAGGAAATTGGCAAAAGCTGGCAAATCCTAATGGCAAATTCTAACCCCTCTGCCTCCGTAGGACACCTGCCATGGGCCAAGAAAGGCACTTGGAGAACATATGACAGAAGGCAGTGGTGGACTAGTGGCTGTCGTGGAAGGCAGCTTGCAGGTCCGGGGGGCTCCAGGGTGCAGGGAGCTAGGCTACAGCAGGAGTCAGGCCGGCAGGGAACTGGATGGCCAGTCACCTTGAGCCCTGAAGTCCACTTAAGAGTCATACAAGTACAACTAAATAACTATCAATGAAAAGGAAGGAGGCCTTGATGGAGCTCGACTTCTCTCAATGACCAGGACTCAGCAGTCTATCAAACTTTGAGAGTGTTGAACATGACAGTCCCTTGTCCATGGCCACCTGGCCATCAGAAAATCAGTCCTGCGAGAGACCCCGAGAGACCACACTCTACTGGCTACTTGTCTGTGCCAGGAACCTGGGGTTCAAGTCCTGCCTCCGTCCTTCGAAGCTGTGTGACCTTGAACCAGTAGGTTTTCTTCTCTGAGCCCAATTTCGTCACCAGCAATATGGCTGTGACGGCATGAGATCACAGGGTTTAGAACACATTAAAGATATAAATAAATCCTTTAGAATCTACATATATTGAAGTCAAGCACCTCTGCCTTTTCTCGAATGCCGTCTAATACTTATCACATAAGCAAGCACTTAGCAAACATTTACTAAGTCCAGAAATGGGGCTGGGGGTCGGGGGTTGCCAAGATGAGAGGAAGAAGTTCCTAACTTCAGAAAACATCGAATATGACTGAGAAAATGTGCAAACATCTGTGACGTCGTTGCTACAGAGGGAGACTGACAATAAGGCAGTGAATGTTCGGGCCACACTACCCAAGTCAGACAGTGAGGGACTTGGGGGGTGGCCAGATGGGAAGGCTCTCTGCAGGCGGAGTGCTCTGAGCCGAGTCTCCTAGAATGGAGATTTGTTGAAAAAGAAAGCAAAGACCACAGCAACGATAGCAGCCCGCCCCACGCTCAGCACTACTCGGTGCCAGCGCTGTTCTAAGTGTATTGTGCACATATTGCACTTAATTCGCACAACCACCGGAGGGGAGGGGGCCGCAGCGCCTGTTTCACTGAGGAGAAGGCAGGCTCAGAGGTTACGTGACTCGCCCACAGCGAGCAGGGAGCAGAACTAAGGGCCAAACCCAGGCAGAGTCCACATTCTAAGGGACCAGGACCAGCCAGGAGCTAGCACCTCCCTGAACACGGGAAAGGAGGGCTGGCACCTCCCTGGGGCGGTGCTAAGTGAAGGGGTACGATGGTAGCAGAAAGGTCCTGCAGAGCAGCCCAACCCCTGCAGAATTTGCAGCAGGTAAGTGGGTGGATGGCGGGGCGGGGCAAGACCCAGGAGTCTTGTCAGGACCCAGCAGGCAGCCCCCAGGCCTCTTACTCTGGAAGAGGCTCACCCTGTCCCCTGCCAATCTCCACTCCCTACAGGTGTGGCTCCACTGGCCTTTCACCACGCAGGTGCAAGAAAGCCCCCCGAAGGCTTAACTGCAGCTCTGGCTTCCATCTGCCGGCCCCAGAGCCCCAGCCCCTGGCCATGCTGGACCAGAGCGGTTCTCGTGCTCCGCGCTCATGCTGCAGTCAAGGTCCATCCTACTCACTCTGGATACTGCCAGGCACACACATGGGGTGAGGCATAACCAGAGGGGGTGGGGACCCAGGAGGGCCTGCGTTTGGAGGACAGGCACCAGCACAGGGGTGTGGAAAGGCAGGGACCGCAGAGGTTGCAAGAGAATTCCAAACCTTCGCCTCCCAAGCCAGGGAGCCCGGGGCGCTATTATCCAAATGCCCGGCCAGACTTTGAAGTCACCTAGGTGGCACCAGTCCCAGCAGACACCCCTGAGGCAGGACCGGAATCTGAATCTGTGGCCACGGTGGGTGTCTACCCGGGACCCCCTCCCACCCACGACAGCCTGTCTCCCCACGCCAGAGGTGACCTCTCCACCTCACCATCTGGCAAGGGGCCCTGTCCTCAGGTCAGGCTGGGAAGCCCTCAAGCCTTTGTCAGGGATCGTCTTCATTTCCTCCACCTTCGCATAACTGCACTTTCCAGAACAGGATATGAAGGGAAGAGAAACCGAGGGCTTTCAGGAGTTTTAAGTCTCCACTCTAGGGAAAAACAGATACTCAGCCCTGTCTGAAATTGCTTCACTCCGTGAGCGGGAGCCCTCCCACCACAGCTGAGCAGAAAATAGAGTTTGTTTCTCTATCTCTCAGCACCCCCAGCCCTCACCCTCGCCCTCCTCCCACTTCCTCCATCCTTTCTGCCTGGTGCGTGGCTGGAGGCTGCCTGGTGCCAAGGAGGAGGGCCTGAGCCTCCCCAGCACGCAGCCCTGGCAGGGGAGGAGAGCCACAGAAACCTGCAGCCTTCAAATAACCCTGGACAGAGGCCCTTCTCGGGAAAGCAGACCGGAGGACCTTTTGTTCCCTGAAATATTCAGGTTTCCAGGTCATCTTCTGGCCTTGCCAGAAATGCAGTGTGCTCCTGGCTTGCACAAAAGGCTGTGACGCTAAAATATTCATCAGGTTTTGGTTGGGACTAAGGGGTGGGTGGGCATGTATGTGTGTGTGTGTGCATGTGTGTGTGCATGCACGTGTTCGTGTGTATGTATGTGCGCGTGTATGTGCGTGTGTGTGCGTGTATGTGTGCACACACAAGCATGTCCCCCTCTCTGCTCCCTAGCAGATCCAAGGAGTGAGTTCCACCTTGATTTTGGCGACATTGCTTTAGATTCCTCGACAGTTCCCCAGGATGCAGAGAATGGGAGAGACACAAATGGATTCAATGGTTGCCCCTCGAAGGGAAAGGGGAGAGACAGGTCTTTTTGGAGGTTAGTTTAGCCCAGAGCTGGAATCTGGGAGTCTTCGGTCCACACTGTAATCCCTGACCCATTCCCACACACTGCCCATGTACCTTCCACACAGGCCCACTGACCAGGCCCCACCCTTGTGCCAAGTGGACCAGACAGGGCACTCAGGATGCTGCAATTATCAGTCACTCCATCTCCTTTCCCTTTACTCCCTAGTCCCCACCACGGAAACCTGTCAAGCGTCCACCCTGAGGACTGGGACAATCAGCTACCTACTGGCCCTGGTCTTTAACTAAAGGCTCGAGCTCAATTATACTGCAGACCTTGGGGATCTCCAGAGTGGTGGCTGGAGGAAGGGCTGTCAGTGGGGGAGGGGGAGGGGGGAGGGCTGGGCACACTGAGCATACATCTCCCCTTCCCAGGAGGAGCTGGGGAAATTGAGGCTAGAGAATGAGTGACACCAAGCATGAGGAGCAGGGGAGGTGGGGAACCCTACCTTCCTGAGGGGACCATCGTGGATGGTTCCAAACAGTCTGAGGGGAAAGAAGACAGACACCAAGGAAGTTGGTTCCGGAAACAGATGCACAGATAGGGGTTGACCAACTGAGAAAGCTGAGCAGCCAATCATGCAGGCCAACACACCTTCCTGCCTGGCAAGAAGCTGGCCAGTATGACCATCTCCCTTTCAAAATGTACCTTCAACTGACCATCTCACCACTGCCACCACCATGGGCCGAGTCTCTGTCCAGAACCACCATAGGGCTGCCCACTGGCCTCCAAGCATCCTCTTCAGTCTCTGATGAGCTCATCTACACCCAATGGGCAGAGCAATCGTTTAACCAGCTTAAAATAGGAGTACGTGATGCACAGCCGAAAGCACTGCACTGGTTTCTTATTGCAGAGACCAAAATCCCAGCTCTTGATGATGCCCTGGCAGGGGGCCTTGCCCAACACTCTTCATTGGCATTCATGCCTGGCAACTCACCCCACTTCAGTCCCATCCCCCACCCCCTCACCCCCGGCTTTCAGTTCCTGGAAGGTACAAGGCTCAGGTTTACACATTGCCCAGCCTCTTCACCACTGCCTCCTTCTCATCCTTTTAATCTCAGTTTCACCGACCTCCTTCCAGTTTTCTCCAACCCGGTGCTAATAACTCATCTCTCTCTAACTACCCACTGACCTATGTGCCTGCTTAGTCTCGGCTCTCCCATCTACACTGTAAACTAGACGAATGTGGGGGAAACACCTTTCTCCCCTCAGCAAAGCCCAGCCCTGTGCTCCGAGCAGAGCAGTCTCTCAACAGACACGTGGAATGAACTAAAGACCACAAGGCTGCCAGTTAGCCCCAAGGAGAACTTCCCAGCAGCCAGAAATGAAGGACTCTAAACACTCAAGACCAGCAGAAGCAAACATCTTCCCAGCCTGCAATGAATATCAACCTTCTCTGCTCCATCTTAATTCCTGATCGCATTTGGATTCAGATATTTACGAAGCCAGGGAAGCTATTGGTACATAATGCCCTGAGAAAGCCCCTGAGGTGCCACATTCGAGGGTAGAAAAGTTTCACTTTCATAAAGCTAATAAAATCTTGCTTCCACCAAGCAGGCAGAGGAGCACGCACACAGAGCCTACGGGGCATCGGGCTCCTGACAGCATGGAGATGCAGATTGTGACCAGAATACCAGAGGCCGAGGGACCCGCTAGGAGCAGGGCCTGCAGCCTGGCCGGGCCAGCACTGGCTTGGAAAAGAGCCCCGGGAGTTCAGGAGCTGAGCAGATTTATACCCAGCCGTGATGTTTTTAACAATAAGTGATTCAGGGGGTCGGGCATGGTGGCATGCGCCTGTAATCCCAGGTACTTGGGAGGCTGAGGCTCTCTTGAATCCTCAGGATCAGGACTACCCTGGGCAACATAGCGAGACCTAATGTCCAAAAAACAAAAAATGATTCACACAATTGCCACGGCCCATAGCCATTCTCCTTAAGAACCACACACAAAAAACAAACACCAAAAACAAAAAAACAAAACAAAACAAACCAGGCAGGTTGTTCCTCCAGCCCCAGTGATGTGGGCTTACCCATTACTCTAATGTAATCAGAAGAACATTAAACATTTCTAAAGTCTCCTCTCTTTTCCATGGCTGATTAAGCAGTTGGGAGCGGAGAGTTTACTGTGAAAAAGCAAACAATTATGTGCTATCCGAGGTAAACATTACCTTAGGAATGGAAGCTGAGATGCTTCCCCCATTGTCAGTAGGGATTATCATTATAATACTTAAAATAACATTTATAACACTTACTGAAATTACCCGAATGAAGTCTGCAGAGACACAGAAATGAAATCAGCTCAATGTGTTTTTATAAGAATACTGAGATCTCTGTCCCTTGGAGGGAAGTTCTAGGCATTAACAGTTTTTGCTGGGCCTCCATTAGCTGGTAAAATTTGAATACTGTTTCTTAGGTGAGCTCTAATCTTCTTTGAATCCTCCCAACACATTTTATCTGTAAAAAATTGTAGTTAAAAATTTAGTTTGATGGAATGATATTTAAGTGCTTTTCCTCATCTAACTCCCTGAAAGCGCCCCAGAGAGCCTCCCTGTAATTTGTTCAAACGAAATAATATTTTCGTTTCCCCGTTTCTCTTTGTTGTCTTGTGTGATGAAAAGTAACATTTCTTTTCTTTCAATCCTATTAAGCGAGGCTCTCCGAATGCCAGCCACTCAATCCAAATGCGATCTGGCAGACAGGCACGTGGCTTAAAAAACAGGGCCTGCCAGCCTGGGTTTCCATCAGGAGCTGACATGTCACCGGGCATTGCTTCTGTGCAACGTTTCCCAGGCAGCCACCAGGGTGACCAGCAAGCTGAGTGGGATTTTTCCTCCTATCTGTTTGGTTTGAATTTTTTTTCCCAATTGAAATGCTGATTCAAGTATTGGGTCATTTGCAGATTCTACCCCTCACCCCACCCCATAACTCACCAGGCTGACATGTTCTCCTGAGGTCCCCGGACACAGCATTCAATGGGGACTCAGGAAACTAGGATCTCCAGTTCTCCAACTACAGGATTTGCTCAGTAGGCCAGGCCCCTCCAGGCAAGAAGGGGTGAAAGAGTCTGTTCTGTTCCCCTCCTGAACCTTCCTTATTTCTCTTCCCATCCTCTACAACTTTCTTCCATACTGTAGTCACCAATCAAGGCAACTTCATCTTACGAACTCCTGTTCACTCCTCAAAACCTGCTCTCAAATGTCATCTCCTCTCTGAAGCCCCAGTATACAAAGGCGATGGGTCACTGCTCCCATTACTCCTTGCAAATGCCTTACTCCACCCAGAAAAAATGAGGTTAAGTTATGGTGCAGCCTCTGATAAAGGGCAGTGCTTTCTCTTTTGCTTATTTTCACTGAAGTAAAACCAAGTTTGTTGCAATGGAAAGATGTCCATGGTACAGTGCTAAAAGACAAGTCAGTGAGATGTAGAATAACAAAATAATGACCCCATTTGAATAGCATATATATGCACTGCATTGAAAATTCTTGGAGGGCACACAAATATCATTAAGAGGGGGGTTGACTTCTGGGGACTGAAAACGGGGAGAGGAACCAAGAAGAATAAAGAATATATACTCTTCTGTGTCGTTTAAGGTTTTTCCATAAGTGTGGATTTACTTTCTGATTAAAAGATGACAATAAAATCCATCGATGTTGATGAAAAAGACTTGGAGGCATCATTTTGAACTTCCCCATATTACTCATTGGAATGAGTATATCAATTCTGTCTTACTGTATAGCTTTCTCAATAAGCCAACCCCCCCCCAATCTATGGAAATACTCTAAAGAAGATATTCTTCTCATGGTATCCTACTCAAAATGGGACCCTGACTTCATCCTCTATGCCTGGTTGGCTGGCACACACACATGCACACACATGCACACACATACACACACACACGCACACACACACATATGCACACACACATCAACCTCATCATGCTCACCATCAAGCTTCACTGCCCACTGCCCAAGGAGCAGGATACTCAAACCTAAACCAATTATTTAACAGAGGGAAAAATGAGTCAGGTGAGTAACCCCAATGGTAACTCTGGTGTCCAATCTCAACAGCCAAGGAACAGGACCAGGAGGACCTCACTGCTGCAACAGCAGCTATGTCCTTGGGACACTGTCATCAACTTCTGGTGGAAGGTACTCCCACTTCCCGTACGCTTCCAGCATGGATGGCAGAACAGTTAAACAACAGGGCTAGGAATACTGGCAGGGCTCTGATTGGGTTCTTTAGATAAAAAATGCAGTCCAGCATTAGGAAATCATGATTAAATAATCAACCATAAGTATGTGTGTGTATGGGGGGTCACCTTTCTGAATGAAATGTCAATGGATTCAAAATGATTTGAAAACAAATACATTGGGGCACAGGAACTCTAAACCTATCAATTTTATGCTAATGACAATCGTCTTTACCAATCCAATAACCACCTGTGAAGTTCTCCCAAATTGTACATACACTACACACACACACACACACACACACCCCAATCTCATCATCCTCACCATCAAGCCCAGAGAGCAGGAGGGTCAAGGTCAGTGATTGTGCCTGATTGATGGCCACATCTAGCACAGTTTCACACAGCACCCAGGAACATGCAACACACATGGACCCTGTTTGTCCCATACCAAGAGTACCAACCCTGGAACCAGCAATAATTACCCAAGGCGTTCAGAGTTCTCATGACTCTTGCTACTCTGCTTTGTAAATGAAAAGAAAATAGAATTCTTTTAAATGATGGTCAGGAAGAGTGAGCAGGAAGAAGTCAGAGCCCAAGTTGCTAAAAAATGTATCCATGATACAAATGACTTCAGATGACCCCAGCATTGTCTTCCAGGCATTATCTTCCCTTCTCTTTGATGCTGGAGGGCAGGTACCAACACTCACAGGTCGAGTGAAGACAGTGATGGGAATGCAAACCTCTCCCATCTCTTGCATGGACATGGGAGTTGCCATGGCTGGTGCAAGGGGCAAAGAGGCAGTCCATTCCAAATGACAAAGGAGATCTCCACCCCGTCCTCCCAAGCATGTCAAGTAACTAACTGTGAGCATACAAAACCAGATCTGCCGGTACCCTTTACAACATCTGGGCCTCTGCTGGGGAATGAACTTTGCGTGGCCCACACTACTAAGCCTAGGGCATCTTCTTCTTTGTCCTAAAACTGCACTTTTCAAGCTTGACCGGGGCTACTGACCTTTGGGCTTCTAGATTTTTCCAGCGAACTCATACACTACCTTCCCAAACATTACGATGAAATTGCTAGAACTAGCGGTACTAGTTTGCTGGGGCTGCTGCAACACAATATTGCAAAATGGATGGATTCAGCAGAAATGGATGTTCTCACAGTTCTGAAAGCTAGAAATCCCAGATCAAGGTGTCAGCAGGCTTGGGTTCTTCTGAGGCTTCTCTCCCTGGCTTGCAGATGCCTCCTCTTCTTATCATGTCCTCACATAGCCCTTGCTCTGTGTACACACCTCTGGGGTCTCTTCCTGGGTCCACAGCTCTTTTTCTTAAAGGACACCAGTCCCATTGAGTTGGGGGGTCCACCTTCATGGCTTCACTCAGCAATCATCTCTACAGCATCCACATGCTGTAGATACATTTCATGCACATCAATCTCATCATCCTCACCACCAAACTGCTGCCCTCTGCCCAGGAAGTAGGGTACTCAAGCCAATACCATGAGCAAGTAATACACATTGATCCTCTATTTGGGCTGTTTGTCCCATAATCAAAAGACCCAATCTCCAAACACAATGACATTCTGTGCTATTAGGGGCTGGAACTTCAACATAGGAATTTGTGGGAGACATAATTAGGTCTCTGTCCTCCCAGGAGTTCAGGTGCCTCGTCTACCACTCCACTAGCCCAGTAGACTTACCCCTAGGATTTTCTAGGCACTGCCATGCCTTCCTCCAGGAAAAGGGTCAGATGGTTGTAGGATTTCAAAGAAGGTGGTACACTAGCTATTCCCACCATCACCACTCAAGTCCAAGTTACCTTCTGCCTGTGACAGAAGGGACTTAAAGAACCAAATTCCCTCCCCATGAGCACCCCAGATAGCAAGGCTCCCAAACAGAGCCAGTGCAGAAATAATCTAATGATGAGCAGAAAGACAGTCACAGGTGCCCCAGACCACAGGCAAGGGGTGCGGTGGATGACTGCTCAGGATAGAGGCACTGCTTCAGCCCCTTGAGCCCCCAGAAGGGCAGCCACAATCTCCCTCCTCTTCCAGACATCCTCAAGAACCCTACATTTTTCAGAGCCCTCCCACCCCCAACCCTCCCAGCCTCGATCACCCATTGCCCCCGCGTAACCAGCCACTGTGGTTTCATCCTTGGAGGCATGGAGATAAGAAGCTGTTATTGTTTTTTAGTTGTATGTGTTTTTCAAGATCTATTCACGTGTGAGACGCAGCCTGCCTCTGCCACAGAGGGCATGCTTTGCAATCTGAATCGGCAAATTTGTTAACTGACTGTTGAGTCTAATGTTATACCACTATTCTGCTTCTCGTTAGCAACACAAATTACCGGCAATTAGCCGGCTGACTGTTCAAAGGCAGTTCAATTTCATGTATAAAGAGAACTATATAATGCTTAATGTATCTATCAAATGTAATAGCCCAAACAAAATTAATGATATGAATACAATGAGCGCTTATATGGGATAATTACAAGGTGTCCGTCATGTGATGCGTGCCATGGAGCCAGACAGATGATTCAGGCAAACAGTCACCAAAGTTGTGGAGGCTGGCCTGGGCTATCTGCAGAGAGGAAAGGAACATGACAGGGAGGAAAAACAGGCTGCTGCAGTATCCAAAAAACACCAGTGGGAGCGTCCTGAACTCCTGAGCCTCCATTTTCTCATCTGTAAAATGGGAACAACAGCATCCGCCACCCAAGCCCTAAACTGGCAAAACACCAGCGGACGACCAAGAATGAGCTTTGCTTGCTCTGCAGGCCCTGCCCAGAGCAAGGTGGCCATGCTGCTGATGCTACTACGATCACAGAAGAATTTCCCGAGGTGAGATCCTACAAACCTCTTCTGCCCGCATTGCTGACTGAGTAGCATGACACGATACAAAACGACACTTTGATTTAATTACCACCTTTTTTTCCCCTTCCTCCGGTAACTAAACATTTTCCTCTGCTCAGTATCCCTGGAATGAATGGCAGGGCCATTCCCAGTGTATTACTTGCATATCTATAATTAAATAATTAAGAATTGTTCAAGCCCTTCCAAACACAACAAAAGGCGATGATTATTTCAAACCCACTTTAGGAAAAGTCAAGCCCCTATCAGCTCCATTTTTTGCTAATAGTTATGCAAGGCTGCACCGGCAGCATTCCCTCTTGCATGCCAGCACACCAATAAATTAAGATATTCCTGGCCGCATCTGCACGAGGGAAATTAGAGCATTACCTGGTCCCCGCCAGTGTGCCAGCTCCGAGCGGCAGGCGCAGCCCACGCTGGGCGACCAGCTGTCTGCGAATGTGGTGTGTGGATCACAGCTCAGAGCCAGGGGATCTCTTAGGAGGCCTGCTCTAATATCACAACTGCCTCGCTGCAGGACTGTTCCCTTCACAGCACAGTATTCAAACACTTCTTCCACCTCTTCTTTCCAGCACCGAACCAGGGAGAACCAGGACCCGGGGCCTCCGAGCTGGCCCCCGAAGCTGGATGGAGCGCGGCTGATTTTCCCTGCTCGCCCTGAGCCGTTACTGGGGAGGACAAGCAGTGGATACTTCGTTTTCTGAAACCCCCGCCCCAGTGCCCCGGAGGAGGGGCAACCTCATTCCTGGTGGGTGTAACCTCAGCGGGCACAGTGTCTTTGCCTTTGATGGGGTAAGTGACCCCTGTAGAGGCTTCAGCGCCCAAATGACTCCAAAATGGTCTGCACACGCTTGAACTCACTGCCCCCAAGAGGGGCTGAGACCTATTTTCGCAGAAATGGCTTCTGACTCAGGTGGCTAAGTCCAAGTGTGCCCATCACAGGGGTTAGTATTGAGTTTGCAATGTGATTCTTTAAGTCTGACTCTCCCTTACCCCACCGGGCTCCCAAGACCACAATCACAACACACAGGCCCCAGAAGCAGCTCCTGACTTGAGATGAACAAAAGCAAAGAATGGAGCGGCACTGGTCTCGAGTTTGGCAAGTGACAGAGGCCCCTGGAGGCAGCCTCTTGGACAGATGCTGAGGCGCTGCTGGACCAAGCTGGAGTCTGGCTGGCTGGAGGAGCCCGCTTACCCGCAATAGGGGCCCAAGGAGCATGTGGGTAGAGGCGAGGATGGGCAGAGGGAGCTAATCCAGGAGGTCAGGTAGAGGCAGAGACAGAAGGTAAGATAGTGCTGACAGCGAGGCATGGGAGAAGGAGAAGGACTCTTTAGGTATGCTGGGTTTTAAGGTCAGCATACAGCTGGGCGTAGGGATGAACATGAGAGAGAAGAAATCGGTGCTGGAGACCATCAAATCGAGGTTAGCCAGACGTGCATGAGAACAAGTGTCCGAGGAGTAAGCAACAGGCCCCATGGCCTGCAGAGACTAGATCGCTTCCACACTCCGGAGTCACTGGTGCCCCTGAGTGTGTCAAGAAGCATCACAACTATTTCGACACAGTTGAGGTTTTGCTAAATCCACCACCTGAAGTCACCTTTCTCTGTTGCCCCCAAGGAACACCCCCTTGTCCTTAGGGGTCCAGCTCAAGTGCCCCTCCTCTTTCAAGCCTCCAGTGACCAAGTTCTCCTCATATACCCATGCCACCCACACATAACCAGAACAGATCGTTGGTCCCTAGTCCATTCATGCTACTTAGGAACTGACATCTCCACATGCCCACTTCGTCCATCAGACTGGACACTCCCTCAGAGTGGGGGCTGTGTACCGTGACTGGGGTCCTAGCACTCAGCACAAAGCCTGGCAGAGAGCCGACAGATAAAGGGATGAGAGGAAATATTGCGGACCTGGGGCAGGGGACGGCTTCAAACAGTTGTGTCTGGGATTGGCTGCCCAGACCAAAATGACAAGGGATGCTTTGTGCGGTGTTTAGTGCAGTGGGCTAAGATTTTCCTGAGGACGCTGCCCAGACAGGTGGTAGCCAGCTCCCATGTTGGACAGACCTCAGCAAAGGTCCATCTCCAAAAGATAGGGTTCTCCTATGTGTCCACGAGGACCACACCAAGTAAAACCTGTACTCTACTTTCCCTCCATCAGGAAAATTGCTGTTATGTCCTTCTTGGCTTTGTGAATAGATTAAGCCCCACCTATGCTGGTCTCATCAAGTCTCCCAGGCACTACACTCTGGCTGTCTTTCCATATTCTCTTCCCTGAGGAAAATGTGTACTCCAACATTTAATCATAAATTGCTTATAAGTTGGGGTGCTTTCTGTAGCTGTCTGTATCCCCAACAAAGTGAAAACTTTCAGGAAGCAGAAAGGAATTCTATACCCTTCCAAGATCTCCCTTGACACAGAACCAGTACAGGTGCGTGTCTGCTAGACAAGCACAGAGAAAGTGCCACTCTGCTGCCTGTGGCAGACATCACCAATCAAACACCTACCTGCTACCTAGCTCTGTGATAAACGATTCACTCAGGGAACTTGACCACTCCTGCCAGTCTGATTTGGTGGCTGCTCTCCACTAGAAATGGGAGATGTTATGATTTCCAGGAGTCCCCAAAATAGGACTGCTCAGAGTAGCCAAGTGCTTTCAGAGGCTCTCCATGGCCCGCCTCTGTTGAAAGCTGAACAGGCCACAGGGACTCGGGAGAAACAAAGACATCCATTCCAATTCTCAGCATTTTTCCGAGAGTCACCACAACCTCTCTTTCCACTCAACAATCCAGTTTTCACAGCTCCAAGTCCAGCCAATGGGGGAAACCCACATTCCTATGATGTGCACTTTTGGCCGCCTACCCCACCCTACTGAAATCAGACAAAGAGATAAGAGGAAAGGTGGGGAACTCTGACGCAGTTCAGCGGCTGCTTGCAATATTCGTTTATAAACATTCTTTCTTCCTCTTTTGCTACTTGCTCTTCTCTAGGCTAAGAAACGTAGCTCAAAACCTGATCTGGGTATCACTTTTCAAATGCCCAAATCCCTGTAAAGGTTTAGTGTCTAGCTGTGTGCATTTTGCTCAGTATTAACATGTTCAATGGAGTACTTTGATTTTTTTTTTATCTAGACGCCAGAAGCTGGTGAATATATGCTTCATAGCTTCAGATAAACCTTTTGTTCTTCTGGGGCTGATCAGCTGGTAGAGCAGCGAGAGGGAGAAGGGGAGGGGAATTCACAGGGGCTCAGCGGTTTCAAAAAGTCAAATTACCTCTGAGCCATAGCAAGGCTGATAATTTAAATGAAAAAATATATATACAGGCTGCAGCACACAACACCGTCTCTGGTAGGACTTTTAATGAAGCCCCAGTTGTGATGACACTGAAGCCGGGAACGCTACAGTGGGATAATTACTTGGCTCCCACACAGCTGAGTTCCATAGATGCATTATTAACGGCACATTCCTCGCCATAACGAGAGCTGAACAGAGGTAAGCTCCGCAGACCTTGGCGTCCGCCATTAGCGGCCTGGCGCAAACACAAATGAGTGTTTTCACAAAAGCATGCAAAGGTTGTGAAATTCCAATGAATCCTGGGCGGGGAGGTGGAGATGAGGTGGGGTGAAGGGGAAGGGAGGAAAGGGAATATATATATATATATATATTTGGTCCATACAGACGTGACCAGAGATGTCACCTTCCCTGCACAATGTACTTGGAGTAAGGCAACCTGGGAAATTATGGAGTCAGAACACATTGATTTTCCCGCAACAGATCCAGGCAGCAGCCCTGATGAAGAATTACAGAGGAAATGCAATAACCTAATTCTCCTCCAACCTGGTCCTGCTGCGCCCGCAGGCAGGCGCTTACCTGGCTGGGGCCCGGGGCAGCACCTCCTGACCCAGGCATGCTGCACAGCTGGGCTCCCATTTGGCACTGCCAGGCTGCCCCCTCCCCTCCCCTTCCCAGTCCTGGTTCCCTCCCCAAGCCACAGCCCTCGCACAGGCCACATTTTCAAACTGTGCAGGCACCGCCAGCTGCCTCAGAGTCCAAGGGCCTTCTGGAAAAGGGTAAGCCACAGATATGGGTATTCTTGCTCCCAGCTCACCCCAATTAAAGCCAGTGACAAAGGCACACATATCATTCCTATCCAGGGCTAGTGGGATCCCCAGGCAGGCCCCCGACCGAGGCCCCAGGGCACAGGGGTGACTTAGAGGAGACTGGTAGGAAGTCAGTGCCCCGGTCCCGTGCTTCCCCCCCGTGGTCGTCTCTTCCGTTTTGCTTCCCCTGGAAGCGTCTGTTTCAAGGTGACCCTGTTTCACGCGTTAGCCCCAGCGTCCCCGCCTGCTCACGGAACCAGGGGCCTCCCAGTAATTAACACCCGCACTTGATGAGGTCCAGCTGGCAAACGGAAGCGATGCCAGCATCCTCCACCCCACATCCTGGGCTCCTCCAGGGCCAGCACGGGGCCCTCCCTCATGGCCGTTCTGGCTCTCCCGTCTCAGAGGAGACAAGAAGTCACCCACCCAGCCTGGTTGCTCAATAGGAAGTTGTGTGTGATGGTGAAAAGCTGAAAGTACCACTGGGGGAATTTAAAGCGGCTCTTCTGATGGTGGAACACAGAGAGAGGAGCCATGCAAAGTGATGGTGGGGAGGTGGGTGTGCCGTGGCCACACACAGTCAGGGCAAGGTGACAAAACAGTATGGCTGCCGTGATTCCATTTCAGACTAAATAGCTGAGCAAGAGTACATGTGTGTAGAGGAACAAACTCAGGCAGCGTGGTCTTTGCTACTCGAAGTCAGGATGGTGGCCACTCGGGTGTGGGACTAAAAGGGCGTAGCAAGGCAGCCTGGGGGTGGGTGTGGTTTGGAAAACTTCAGCAAGCTCTATGCTAACAACCTGCAAGCTCTTCTGTCGGTGAGGCATGCATCAACAATGCAGGTCATCACCTATTCATTGATATGTGTACTTTTCTGTAGAAATAGCAAACGTCAATAAAAGATTTTTTAAACTGTTTGCATGAGTATGAACACACAGAGTCAGAAAAAGTAAACACCAAATTGTTAATAGCGGTTTTCCCTGGGAGGTGAGATTAAGGGTGATTTCTCTCTCTTCTATTTATCAGCAATTTTTTTTTCTTGTAAGGAAAATATTACTTGGCTTGTTTGTTTTTTAAGCGTTTTTAAAAAGGGAGGGGGCAACTCTCCTGAAATTATGTTACCCAGCCAATTAGCAAAATTAATAGTACCAGCAACCACAACATCATCATCTAGTCAACAAATAAAGCATGTAAATGCAGTTTGGGACTTGTTCAACTCCAGCCTTCTTACTGCAGACTCCCCAAGAAAAAGCGGACAGATCTGGTACAGAAATCACTTGTGGAGTGAATTGCATTTTCCCTGGTCCACAAGCCGCATGAAGGGAAACATAGATAAACAATTCTGCACACAGTTCCGGACTACAGGGCTTATCACGGTCATCAAGCTAGTAGTCTCGTGGACCAGAGGATGGTGAGACAAAAGACAGTCCGAGCAAGTTCAGACACCCTCAGCAAAGGTGGGTACTGCGCCTCCCCCAGCTGGGAACCACCAGCCTTCCGACCCCAGGCAGGGGCCCCTCCCTGCTCATTTCAGAACAGATCTCGCTTAGCTCTGCTATCCCAGTTCAAATGCCCAGTTGCTCACTGATGCTCAAAAACCAGAGGAGAAGATGCAGAGTCAGAAAGATAAGAAGTGGTTGGTCCAGATGGATGGCTCGTTTGCCCTCAGCCCCAAACAAAATCCAGGAGTAGCAACTCCAGATCTCTTTAGAGAGGGTTTGTATGGGGGAGCAAGGAGAAGGGGGGACCCCTGGTGGTGACTGCAGCCTCCTTCATTCCTGCTCCAGCAATCCAGCTCTGACCCCACTCCTCCCCAGCAGCAGAACAAAAGCTCTGCCATTAACAGACCACAGAGACTGTCCCGGACCAGGAGCAGGCCTGCCAGGTTGGCCTTGCCGGCCCAGCGGGACCTCCAAGTTCCACTGGAGACACTTCTGGTAGGGCTGTGGCGCCTCCCCCAGGCCATCTCCCAAACTGTCCCGACTGTGTTCTCAGCCCAGTCTCTGGTTCCTCTCTGTACCTCGGTTTGCCTATCCTTAAGTGGAAAGTCTGATCTGAGTCCCAGTCTGTGTATGGGACTGGGGGGGGGGTGACACTTCCTCTGGAAAGGGGGTAGAGATTATTTAGCAAACACAAAGGAAAAAAAAAATCACTTCCTACCAGAGGGGAGACTAACTTTGCCAGGGGCTCAGAAGCGGCACTTTCTCTCTGTGTGTGTGTGTAAGCTGCTCCCTGGATGCCTGTGGAAGGGGGTGGTGAGCTCCAGCAGAGGAGGGTCACCCCCAGTGCCTAAGGGGCCCTCAGAGGCAGCTCCCCCATCCCCGCGGGAGATCAGCAGGAAATGCTGTCCTAGATTATTGGGGTTGGGCCAAGCCAGGAGAATAGAACCCCCAAACAAAGTCACTAGCAGCATAAGACAAGTCCTGAAAACCCCCTCCTCTAAGCTGGCAATCCCCTCAGCTGAGGGATGGAGGCCTGGGGACCCTGGTACAGTGGTACTGGCCCTGAAAGGAAAAAAGCGAAAACAGCAAACTCCTTTCCGCAGATTGTTCTGGGTGTTCAGAGACCAGGTCTGGCTGTTTCTCTCTTTTTAAAAATTCCACGCTTCCCTTCCCTTTGGAACCTCTTCCCTGCTTCCTCTCTCCTCCTCCTTCATCAGAAAGTTTGGTGAAAAGACACAGTCACAAAGCTACACACCTGCACCAGCACAGCCAGCGGTCTCTGTGCTCGGAAAGGCACACGGAAGCACGGTACCCCCGGGAGAGGGGACACTCACCCCCACCCTCACATCACACACTCAAAGATATACACCTTCCTATGCACACTAACAGAGGGAAACCAAAGAAACCCCCACGGATCCAAACACATCAAACAGACCAGACCAGAAACACATCCAAACCCAAAACACAGAAACAGATGCACAAACATAAAATATATTGACACCAAAACAAAGACACACACACACACACACACACAAAAAAAAAAAAAAAAAAAAACACAGACACACATTCTCCATGACCAGCAATAGTCACAGGTATGCAAAGCAGAGACAAAAATCATAGCCAGCACATGCAAACTCTCAACAACATGGAGCCAAGCCTCAAAAACCAACAGCCAGGCCCAGAGACACTGAGACAGGACTACTGACTCGGGTGAGCAAGGAGGTTGGAACCAGGCTGCATTACAAACTGGGCCAGGGGCAGTTGCTGTGAGCATGCAGGCCAGGCCCAAATGCCTGCTCTTTCTCTCATTCGGGGTCTCAAACCACCTTACCCTGGGACACTTGGGGAGATTTGCAGCCACTCCCCCATTCAGCAGTCATACCCGAGGAGGAGGTGTGAGCCAGAGGCTCGCTCCTGCCCACCTTCCTCCCAAATGAGAACTGTTCAAAATGGGCCTTAAGAGGTTAGGGCTCCCCTGCCATCCTTACCCAGTGCCTTTCCTGGGGCAAGTCAAGGCAGAGATGCACCTCACTGCCTACAGATGAGCTGAGAATCCAGGTCAAATCTTTATAAAACCCCAGCTCTACCGCAGCCTCCCAACAGCCCCTGATCCTGCCTGAATTCGAATTCCACAAAAATGCTCAACAGCATTTTCGACCCTCACAGTCACAGATCTGCTTATCCCACCAATGTAATTAAAGCTCCTGGCAGGACTCATAGGAACACGTTCTACTTAAGATATACAATATCTACCATGACCTTTATCCAACAATAAGCTAACAAAACAATACTTTTTATATGAAGTCAGTTCTCAGCCAGAAAATCAGAGAATGAACTCAAAATCCCAAACCCAGTTTCTTGACTCTTGAAAGACCCACCAAAATACCAAACTTTTATACCACACTCGCTTCCTGGAAAATAAACATATCAATTGTCTTTTTAAACCTCTATAGTATTTTGTCAATATTTTTTTTATTACAGCAGAGAATGTATAAATATTTTATTATAAACCAAGGCCTAAAATAAACAGTTTAGTAAATAGTTATTACATTACAAGGAAAAACATCTGCGGAAACCGCTTTCCGTGTAATTATTCTTGCTATTTTACATTAGCTCTCGACGTGAATTTCTTTGGCACTAATGTTTCACTTGTTCTAAATCTTCCTCCTTGTTGCTATTATTAAAATCTTAAAAAGGTGCCAAATCTTAAATGAAGAAAAAAAAATGATTCACTAGAAATTATTCATATCACAGTGAGCCACTACTAAACCTGGCAGGGGTGCAGTATTTTCGGTAAAATTAACATAAAATATACAACTGCAAATTATCCGGGAAATAGCTATGTTCTTTACGGCATGCTTTTACATTCGGAAAAAATGTTCTCCTCCGTCTCACACAAAGCCACAAACATCTCCACTCTGGCAAGTTTTAAAGGGAAAGGAATAGATTTGTCAAGGAGCACAGGCTTCGAGGAGGGGCTCACAAATAGCTGATGGGTGGATCAGCCTCAGGTAATTACCACAGACAACATCAGGAACACAGAGAGGGCAAGAAAAACAGCCCCCAGCTTTCTTCCCCCTCGATTCCAGAGAATGTATCTCCTCTCACAGGCCTCCTCGCTTTCTCCTAAACACAAGAAAAACTGTAACACCATGTAAAATGCAAATCTCGCTGTAAATATTTTATAAAATTGTTGCATACATCCCAAAAGCTATAGGTCTTAATTGAGAGCAGGCGATTTTTCTAGTCAATATATGGAAATGGAAAATGCTAATTTGTGTTTTTCTACTTATGAAAAACCCTGGAGAACAGCAAGCCACAAATGCACTCACTTTAATATTATAAATATAATTTGGCTCCCTCTTTACCATCCCCACAGCCCTGGCTTTTATCTCCCCGTGGCTGCAGGACGAGAAACGGGGAATCACTTTCACAGCCTCAGCCTGGGAAGGCGGCCTGGGATGACAGCAGGGGGGACATCAAGCACTGAGCTGTGTGTCCCCCCCGCACCCCACAGATCGGCGGGCAGGGCCATGCTGTCCCAGTTGTGCTCTGCCAGCGGCCAGCCAGGAGAAGGTGGGAGCTGCCCTGAGCTCTCTCCCCTGCAGGCTTTCGCTCCACCTGACCACCTCTGAGCTCTGGGCAGGAGGAGCCTTCTCAGAGGGCGGCCTGCAGGCAGCCTTGATGAACAGGCGCGGCTGGCAAGATGACTGCTGCCGTCCAAGTTGGAAAGGCCCGTTTCCCAGCTCCAAGAGAGACGGAGGCCTCAGCTAGCTGTCCCCAAGTCCCCTCCTGGCAAAGAGAGGTCTGCTCCTCGTGGACCATGGCCTGAGCCTCATCACGGTTGCCCACCTGGAACACTGCCCGGCACTGCCCAGAGTTGCAGTGGCCACCATCACAGCCATGCACCGCATCTGGCTGGTCATACCTGGTCTGCTGGCCGTGAGCTGTGGCAGAATGTGCTCACCTGTGCGGGTGCCGCTGTCTGAGGGACTGTGCACAGCAGTTCCCCAGTCAGAGAAGCTACAGTCTGCAGAACTGGCCCTCTGACTCCTAGGTCCATGCATCCACTGAGCTGACGCACAGTCGAGTCCCACTGCTCCCAAGCACGTCTTGAAGGCCAGGATGGCCAGGAACAGAAAGCGCAGGTCTGGCCCTACCCACTCCTCAGTCAAAAAGAGCCCCAGGCCAGGCATGGTGGCGCATGCCTGTAGACGGCAGCCTAGGAAGCCGCGGCAGGGAACAGGGATTGCGGTTCAAGTCCCGCTGGAGGGGGCATGTAGCGAGACCTAGTCGCCAAAAAAAATAGCTGGGCATGGTGGCGCGCGCCTGTCATCCCAGCTACACGGGAAGCTGAGGCTGGGGATCGCTTGAGTCCATGGTACCCTGGGCAGAGTGAGCCTGCAGTTCCACAGGCAAAATTAGGGAGATGTAGTCGCAAAAAAAAAAAAAAAAAGAACCCCAGCATTTGTCATTCAACCACACAACCCCTCGTAAACCAAACCCCACTCAGGCTGCCTGTCCACTCCCACCCAACAACCCCCCCCTTCCTGACTCCCTGTCCTCCCAGCCCCCCAGAATGCAGGAAAGGCTCCTGGGAAGGACTGGTGCATCCTGCACGCCTTTTCCTGTGTTGGCTACCTCAGATGTGTGTGTTTTAAGGAAAGTGCAAGGAAACAGAGGGGGTGGAAGGAACACTTAGGGTCAGGGAGACGATGTCACTACAGGCTGTGACATCCTGGCTATAAGATCAGAGACACATTTTGAGCTTCTCCTCACCCCAGTCTCCCAATGTGTCGAATGGGAACACAAAACCCACTTCATAACACTTTCCGGGAGAGAATTATTCCTATAAGGCACCCGGACTTTACAGCATGCACACCGTGAGCTCTTCATCTTATTTGTGCTCCAAATAATATGTTCTTTTGTTATTCCAGAGTCATTCCTTGACTCTCAGGATGGAGGGAGCCAGGTCCTTGGGGGCTTGGAAAGAAGCAGGGGAAGGGGTGGACGGGAAGTCAATGTGAAGGCCTATGAGGTAGGGAAAGCAGGACGGAGGACTGGCGGGCATATCCCGGCCCCTTGGAGCTGGCACTTGAGATGGGGCATGAGGTGGCAGAGCCCTGCATGGAAAGCCCAGGGAGTGGGGCCCTGCACCCCAGGATGGGCAAGAAGGCAGGGTGCATGTGACAAGGGCTATTCGCTGAAGAAGCTCACTGCCTTCCTTGCAAGCACTCCGGCCATATGTTTGCAGGGCAAGATCCAGAGTGAGAGGGAGCAAGGTTAGACTGGATGGACGTTATTTATAATTCATGCAGCCATTGTTTGCTGTGAGTGGTTGCTTTTAAAAGGCCAGAAAATATCAGACTGAGCCGCACGGAACTGCCGTCTTCATAGATGTCAGAGGTTCACCCAATAAGATCTGGTGGCCTCTGGCTGGAAGGCAATTCTGTGTTGCTTTTAAGGGATTCCCAGTTTCTGGCTTCCCCTTGGCATCTAGGGTGGAAGGTGAACCTCTCTTCAAATACGCATGTGTGTATGCTCACAAGATCTTGCACACACACATGCACACACATGCTTGTCTCCCTCTGAATTCATTTATAGATGAGACATAAACCAAGGAAGAAGGGAGGGAGTACGGGAGAGAGACACCAGGCCCCCTACAATGGCAAACTTTGTGACCCAAAGGAAAAGGCTGAGGATCACCAAGCAGCCTTTAAAACCCAGGGTGCACTTCCCCTGTGCTCTGTTCACTCCATTACTCAGTGCACAGAGTGTGTGTCCCTCTGACACTGCCAGTGGGATCGCAAGCTGGTCCAGACACTGTGGAAGCCTGTGTGGGGGACCCTCAGAACACTAAACATGGCTACCATCTGATTCAGTGGTTCCACTCCCAGGAATCCACCCAAAGGACACAAAAACACCAATTCAAAAGGAACCTGCACTCCTATGTTTACAGCAGCACTATTACAATTGCCAAGATACGGAAACAACCCAAATGTTCCAAAACAGATGAATGGATCAAAAGTTATGTTATAGTGGCCAGGCATGGTGGCGCATGCCTGTAAGCAACAGCCTAGGAAGCCATGGCCGGGGCCAGGGATTGCAGTTCGACCCCCGCTGCGGGCACATAGCGAGACCTAGTCCTGAGAAATAGCTGGGCGTGGTGGTGCGCACCAGTAACCCTAGCTACCTGAGAAGCTGAGGCTGGGGATTTCTTGAGTCTGTGGTGGCACGAGCAACATGAGCCTACAGTTCCCTGGGCAATAAAGCAAGACCTAGCCTTTTAAAAAAAAAAAAAAAAAAAAAAAAAAAAAAAAAAAAAAAAAAAAAAAAAAAAAAAAAAAAAAAAAAAAAAAAAAAAAAAAAAAAAAAAAAAAAAGGTGTGTTATATTTACACAATGGAATATTATTCAGTGATCAAAAAGGACAAACCTACGCCATGTGCGGCAACAAAGATGGAGCTGGAAGGGATGATGCTAGCCAAAATTAGTCAGAAGGAAAACTATAGATACCAGATAGACTCACTGATAAGTGGAATTTAGATAAATCAAATAAAAGGATGAAAAGTGGTCAAAACTAACAAGCTGGCCATACAACTGAAACACACAGCAAAGGAGGGGCAGGAGGGGGGCCACACCTGGGAGGGAGGAACACAGGGAATGTGGAGGCAGGTCACAGGTGATACGGTGGCGGAAGCGCTATGGGGATGACAATGATGTAAGAAAAAGGAATTTTAGGTAAATTCTGAAAAGTCAAAAAAGAAGTGTCCATGCAAAAGCAGCCCATGTGCAGAGGGTCCATTTATGGAGCTCTCCCTGCACCCGGGCCGAGCACTTGCCTGTAAGATGCTGCCCCTTAGTCCACAGATGTGTACAGTGAGACTCAGGCTACAGAGTCTACACGAGATGACACTCAGAACCAGAGCCTGAGAGCCAGAACTCACACACCCAGCTCTACCTGGACTTGAACGGGGGCCCCGGCCCGTTTGAGCCCAGCGCTCTCCCGTGCCTCACTGGGTTCACCTGGCAGATGGTGCTCAGTGCCGAACTCATCCTCCTCCCAGGAACCCCGACAGATAAGACACATGTGACATCTGGATGTGGAAAGCTCCAGTCCGTAATGCTTCTTGTTCTCTTCACTAAGACCCACTGAGTGCTGGGTGCTGCTGGTCAAGGCACTGGGTAAACAGGCAGGAGCGAGACAGACCAGGTACGGGGTCTACTCTGGTGGGAATGACAAACCCCAAGGCAACAGATAAATGAGCCAGGGAGGTGCTTCAGACAGTGAGAGGAACTAGAAGGAGAACGGTCCAGCATGAGGGTCCTTGCTGTCCAAGAACAGGAAGACAGGCAGGGCTAGAGCTGGTGAGTAGGAAGTGGGGTTGGGGATGAGATTGTCAGGGGGCTGGGGTGAGCAGTTGACAGGTATGACACCCTGAAAAACTGGCTAGGGCCCCTCAAGCTGGACAGAGCCACAGCCTAGGATCCAGCAAACTGTCCTCCCGGTGGGCAATTGAAGATGAGGGCATGGAGCCCACAGAAAAGCCTCTGCAGAAAAAACACCCTGACAGGCGACACTAACAGCCCCAAACCAGCACAATGTCCAGTCCAGCATCGTCAGAAGGTCCACACAATGAAATTGGGACGTGTTCACAGAGTGGGAAACAGCACGGCAATCAGACAACAGAGCACTGATGACACAAGGGTCATTGGGATGAACCCCAGAACCTGATGATGAAGCCAGAGGCTGGGGCTAGGGGACCCCATTTTTAGCACGCCAGGTGAGGGAGAACAGAGGAGCTGTTGTCCTTTGGGATTGCGGCTTGGTCAAGGAAACAGTCTGTGCGTTGATGTGGGTGCTGGCTGTGGTGCACATATGTGATAGTGCATCACGCCACACATCCTTGATGGGAGGAAGTCAGCCTCCACTCAGAGGGACAAGGGGACAGAATGTCCCCACCTACAGACCCCTCACTTGAGGCAGCTCTTGCACCAGCCCTGTGTCATGCATGAAACTCTGCAGAAAGACACCCCAAAGCCAAAAAGTAGTGCCCCCCCAAACCAACTTCAGACTCTGAAATCTGGGTCAAATGCAGGAAAGTCTGGACAGTTTCACAATCTCAGTTCTCTAAGCCGAGAAGTGACACAAGCGCCCCCACAGCTGTGGACATGGGCCAGGCCGTTCTCAGGCCCAGCAGGCAACCGTGAGCCCGGCCTCCTCTCCCTCTCGGGGGGCAGGAAAGGAGCTGGCCGACGTTTATTACCCGCCAGCGCGAGATTGACTGCAGGCCTCCTTTGCCCACACTGAGCCATTAGCTCGTAATGGCCCCGAAGGCTCCCTCAGCCACAGACCCGGCCCAAGCGCTGGGGCACGGACACCAAAGATACTAATGACTGCCACATTGCCGGAATAAATCACCATCGCTCAGAAGGGGCTCCGGCCAGCCGGCGGCTTCCAAACTTCATTTCACGAATTTCCCCTAACATTCAGCTGCCTGGGCAAGGGCGTTCTCAGGGAGGCCCTCATCAGCAGGCATTTCTGATATGGTGTTTACAAAGAGAGAAGGCAAATGTGAGAATGCTAATCTACAGAGCACCACGGACTCCACCAGGGCAGGAGTTAGGAGACTGGTGCAAAATCCCCTTTGCAGATTCCCGTAGGAGTTGGAGAGACCAGAGCTGGCAGCCAGAAGCGCCTGTTCAAGAATGTTCCAGGGAACAGCAGCCCCCCCACACACACACAAGTACCCTATAAATAAGGAAATGTTCCATGAATATCTGGGTGCAACTTGGCGTGATAGTTGGGGGCATGGAGTCAGCAGCCACACTTCCTGGGGCCTAACCCCACTCCAGCTCCCCCTGCATGTGTGACCCTGGACAGGCTACTTCACCTCTGTGTTCCTCAGTGACCACATCTATAAAATGGGAGAACAGGAGGCTGAGGTGAGAAGTGGGAGCGTCTATGTGAAGCACATAGGGCAGTGCCTGGCAGACACGTAAATGCTCTAAAAGCAGGATCACTATCGCCACTCATCACCATCGTGTGAAAACTCAGAAAAGTCCCACAAGAAATAAGGGGACCTGGTCTACACTGTGACATGTTCACTCCAATTCCATCCTATTGGAGTGTAGTTCAGTGTAGTTCGCCCAAGATCACAAGCACATGGGGGGAGGGGGGCAGGCTCTGTCTCTCATCAAAGTGCTCACCCCAAAGGCAGCACCCTCCCCAACAACACCGGGGGCTGTCCAGGGCACCATGAGCTGCCCTCTCACCCCAAGAAGTTTCCAGGCTCCTCAGGCTCTCTGGGCCTAGTTGCCTCAGAGACTTAGGCTCCAAGCTGGCCAGCCTGCCTGCCTGGAAGAGGTAAGTTTAGGTCTCTTACCTGGAGACTTCTGGGCTCCCCCCAAGCCCCAACCTGCCTCTTCCTCAGTATCTCCTCCCCCGGCACTCAGCACAGCCTGTAACCTAGCGTCCTTCCTCCCTCTATGGAGTTCTCCAATTTTTGGCCATGGTGTCTTGTACCAGCACTAAAGCAACTCCAGTTTTGGCCATGAATCTTATACACGGTTGGTGCTCAATTATTGTTAGGGTGGAATTGAATTTCCAGGTTATAACACTACCCCAGTCTATGCTCCACCAGCTTCCTCCCTCAGACTCGAGATGTTCTGTTCCCAATCTTGCTCCCTAGAGGCCCTCAAAATAATAAGAGAGTTCAGTGTCCAGTTCATCATTGCCTCTGCCTGGAAGTCCTCCCTGATTTCTTCAGGTCATCTGACTCAGCACTCCCTGAACACTATTCTCTCCAACAACCAGTGTCACCAGCCTACACATCACCTAATCACCTAAACTCCAACTCCACTGCCAGGTCTTGGAAGGCAGGTCTGATGAGGACCCACTCAACTCTTCTGCTCCCTACAGCAAAGGGGCAGGTACTGAGAGGTTATCACAACAGGAAGTACTCAGATCCTGTGTAGCCCAGGCTGAGGTGGAGGCAGATGTCAGGAAGGGCTGTACAGGGTAGTCTGGCAGGCACAATGCAGGTGATCCCGGTGAGACTCAGGTAAACCTTCCCTTCACCTGACCTGGAAGCAGAAGCAAAACCCAGCAGCCCCACCCAAGAGCCACCTGCCCAGGGAAACAAGGCCCCAAGCAGAAGGCCCCGCGGGCGGGGTCTGGACCCAGTTCCTGCTCAGCAGCCGCACATTTCCAGCTTGCAGGAATTGCTCCTGCCAATTCAAAACCAGGTCAGAGAAAACCGTCTCTCGTTTCCGGCAGGGGTGAGCGTTCCTCCCGGGGAAGGGCTCCACAAAAGTCTCCAAACCGAGCACGAGAGACAAGTGGGAACCAAGCCTCATTCCCTCGGTGGCCCCGCGGCTGCCAAAATTACTGACAAACTGACCTACAAAGAGAGTTTCTATTTTATGAGCAAACCCCAAAGGTTAACAGCGGAGCCGCCGGCGGGCGATCAGCACTGAGGAGCGGAAGCTTCCCTAGCAGCGCCCGCACGGAGCCCGGGCACCTTAGTTTCTCGGAGAATCGGGTCCCTGAAATGCCAAGGAGAAAGGAAGGAGAGAAGGGGGAGGTTCCAGAACCATGGCTGCAGGAGTGAAGTATCTGGACAGGGGGGCACCAGTCCATTGGTAAGTGGCCCCTCTACCCCAAACTTGTGGATCACTGCCACTGTCAGAGACTGGCTGAGGGGACCTGTGACAGAGCTGCCACACAGACCACAACATGAATGGTGTCCCCAAAGTTGTGCAGTGTACAACCTGCACAACTGTGCCTTGCAGACCAGAATTCTGTGCAGTTCTTGCTATTCAAAGACTCTTGTGTCTATCCAGCACTGGTTTCAATGGCATGGGACAAGCCCCCATATTTGCTTCAATGTCCTGCTGTTGCCATCTTGAAATTTTTAATTTTCTACCACAAAGCCTTGAATGTTCACTCTGCATCAGTCCCCCAAAATTGCATACACATTTCCCCCACTGTGTTTGAGTGCCAGGCCACATGAACCACGTGGACACAGAGAGAAGGGATGAGGAATCACCAATGATTCATCCCTGAATAATTGATACCCCAAAAGTCAGAAAACATCCAGCCTGCATCCTTCTTCCTCCTCCAGCTCCAGACCTACCTCTGAGGCTGACAGGGGCAAGAGCAGAGCTGGTGGGCACTGGTGATGAGCAAGGGCACGGCGATGCCAGAAATCTCCAAGGTTTGTGCCTGTGCAGGAGGAGGCTTTTGATAGCAAGGAGCCCATCTGAGACCAAAGGCCCTTGGGTTTTCTCATATGGCATCAATGTTTAAGCTGCAAGAAAATCACCTGGATGTTGGTGGTGGGTGAGTGGCAAAAGCAGGTCAGAGGAGACGCCCAAGCAGGCGAGAAACAGGGCCAGTATGGGCAGCTCATTGACTGGACGTTCAGGTCCTTCTCCCTTGACCCTCCACCCACACTTGGAGCCTCAATTGCCACTGACATCTCATCAAATCTGCCAGCACCTGGGACAGCACCTGAAAGGTGACACTAGGGGCCCAGAGGCCCAGCATTCCCTGCAGGCCGGGCTGAGTGCTCTCTCCTGGCGTGGCAGCTGTGGGGGTACAAGCACACAGGGAGTCCCAGGGCAGAGCGTTCTGATGTTCCCAGCGAAGTCCCGCACAAAAACCCAACTTGCAAAGCCGAGCAGCGTGGAGCTGCTCTCACGTGCCACGTGCCATCCCCTGGCCAGGGCACCGACGTGGACCACTGGGGTTGCACACACGGCAGTTTGGGAGCCAGGGAGCCAGTGGCCTCGTTTCTAGTCTCCATCAGCACTAAATACCTGCTTCACCGCAGGAGGTTCCCCAAACTCGCTCCTTCTGCATCCATCAAGGACGCTCCGCTCCTCTGAGGGACACGTGACTGTGGTCAGCAGCTCTGCCCCTCTGAGCCCGGCCTCCAGCTCACGGTGTGGGGCCTCCGCCAACTGCCAGCACCAAGGAGGCCCCTGAAGCCATCCCACTGCCCCTGCACTGCACGAAGGGTTTGCCCAAGCAGGAACCTTCCCCTACTGGCCCCCAACTTATCCTCACCAGTTCCTGGGAGGGCAACATCAGAGTATGAAAGAACAAAAGAAAGAAAAGGAAAACGACACTAGTGGTGGCACAGATAAGGTGTGATTGGTTTCAAACAGATATATTATCTTTACCTAGGATGCTGCCTGGCTTGGTGTAAGAGTCCACACTTCTCCTTGCTTGGAGACCAGAGGTGTCCTGACACGATCCTGGCCCTGTTTGAGCCACAGGGTCCCAGAGTCCCAGGTCCAAGGCTCCCATCAGGCTCCTGAACCCCCCCCACCAGCAGGTGTGGTATAAACCCAGACTCCCCAAATTGCTCTGATTCTCTGATGGTGCAGTTCTGGGGGGTTGGGTGCACTACACTGACTTTGGGGCCCCTGCCTGGAAACTCTCACTCAAGACTCCAGTTTGGGGGCATTATCTGTTGCACGAGTGGGTGTGCAGTGCACCCTTGGTAAGCATGTAGAGGATGGAAGGGCTGCGGCTTGGGGCTGCAGGCCTGGGGTGCGGCAGGCCTAGGGTGCTCCACTCACCCGAGGGTCAGGCCATCTGTGTGCCCTTCAGCAAGCATCTGCCCCTCTCTGAGGTCCAGCTTCCTGGTGAGTAAAATGGGCCAGATGGCCTGGAACTCTAGCTCTGACCCCTTCTTGGCTTCTGCAGAACAGCAGACACCCCAAGACACCCCAAGACATTGTCCCGGCCAAAAGGGAAGCTCCAGAATTCTCCTCAAACAGCTGGCCGCCCCAGTTCATGCCTGGAACGGACCCTCCAGGAGAGAGCAGATCCCGGAGCCCACTGATGGAAGGGGATGGAGGAATCACAGACCTTCTCCAGGCAGAGTTTATATCTAAATAAATGAAGCCTCCTGCTCCACACCAGGTGTGGAGACCTGTCAGCTGGGGCAGGGGCCTTCCTGCGGACACACACTCTTGAGCTGTCCCCAAGGCCGGCGCAGTGCGGTGGGCGCATCACTAGCAGGGAACAGAAACCAAAGGCAGGTTGACTGACAAGCGTCAGTTTTCAGTTCTTTGCTTAACGCAGGCCGTCAGGCTATGAAACGAGCACAGATGCAACTAATGACAAAACTTTCAAAACTCACACCTGAAACACGGGGAGCAGAGTCGCCCTGAAAGTGTCTTCTCAACCTCTAGCCAGTAGTGGGATGAATAAGAAAAACACCAGCCCAACGCTCAGCCAGTGCTACTGTAACTGCGTGTGACAGCGAGCAGTGGAGTCCGGGTGTTGGGGGGTTGCCCTTGCAGCCAGTGCGCTGGCCGCCTTGCACACCCGCACTACTGTCATGGTAGCAACTATGAAAATGTCAGGAACAACCCAGCAACCACTGTCCAAGCCATAAACAGAAGGAAAACTGCAAATGGAAAATATGGGTAAACCTCCAACAGGAAAAAAAGTGCCATGATCTGGGGTTGGAATGAAAGCAGCTAGAGCAATCGAGAGTCTTTTGGCTTCTTACTTGTGCAACAAGAAAGTACATGTCACACTCTCCAACACCACCTAAAGGGCAACACTCTAGGGGGAAGATGGGCCAGGGTGCATGGTAGGGGGAGGAGACCAGGCCAGGGAAGCTTAGGTGTAAGACATCTACCGACCAGAGAAGCCTCTTGTCGGTACACAGCTAGAACCCAGGGAACATTCACTGCCAGGTGGAGAGGAAGGAAAGGAGTGAAAGCTACAGTAGCAAGTGGCACTGTACAGTAGCAAGCAGCAAGAGGACATGTTACAGTTCCAGCAATATAAACAATATACCTGTATAACAATATACCTGGTGCACCAGGGAGCCCCTCCCCAGCCAAAGCATTCCTGACTGTGGTCTCCTATGCAACCAGGGGTTATCATTTTGGGGTGGGGTCCAGGGCCAGCGGGAACCCCCAGAAGAAACTTCACCAGTGGCTTCGGGATGATTTCAACACTTACAAGCAGCACAGGAGTGCCAGTGTGGGCCAGCTGTGTGTCTGACACAGGTGCCCAGAGACAGGTGAGCTCAGGGTGAGGAACGTGTTCTACCAACCATTTTTAGTCACCTTACATTTTCCACCATTCCAGGAACAGGATTTCCTAAGAATCCAGAGGATTTCCTAAGAATCCAGAGAAGCAGAGACTGCCCTCTCTGCTATGCCATCCATCAGCCTGAAGGGCCTAGGGAAGGAACCTTCGGGAAGGGGTGAACACCCCCAGAGATGGGGAACTGAACAACAGGGCCGGGTACTCATCCTGATGCCCCAGACAAAAGCCCCAAAGGGCCTGACAGTGAGATCCCAAACCTTTTTTTTACAGTGCTAAGCATGTTCACGATTCCTCTTATTTTTAGAACATCTAACACTACCTCATTTTTTTATCCTTTTGATTGAGGTAATATCAGTTAACCACATGGCATATGATGCAGGGGAATAAGTGCACAGGTCCTCAGATATGTGCTGGCAAATCAGATCTTAAAGGACATGATGAGGCGGTCAAAACCCATCATGCAGGTGACAGGTGACAGCTGAGGATGTGCATGCAAGTACATGCTGAGGGTGTGTGTGTGTGTGTGTGTGTGTGTGTGTGTGTGTGTGTGTGTAAGGAGGTTAACCCTTATGAGAAATCCTCATTCACTACATGGCCTGCAGTCCCCCTACACATAAATGGTGCCTTTCGTGGCCACTACACCCCTGTGTCTGGTGAACAGGAAACAGAATTCAGAGCACGTGGACATAGGAACTTAAGTGGGTCCTACCTGGATTGAGGACTTCAATTTCAGCAGCTTTTAAGGATTCACATTAACAACAAATTTTTTTTGCGTATTTCCAAGTTCTCAATATATGCTTACATGGAATAGGACCCCAATCTTAACCATGAATCTGGGGTCAGATTATGAAAACTGCAGCCGTGGTTGGGAGCCAGGTTGGCGGTACAGGGTTTCCCACATTTCCACCAGGCCCTGGGACTCTAAAAGAGCAGTCCATGGAACCCTCTTCCCAAGTGAAAGGGCTCGGCAGCAGGACTGTGTTAGTCATTGAAAGGAAGACTAATTCTGCTTCTTAATAGATCCATAACTAATTCACACATTCAGCTGTTAGGTCTGGAAATATGTTTGTATTGACAATTTGCATTTGCTACTTCAAAAACAATCTGTCTTGTTTTTAATTGCCTCACCATCTTAGAAACATCACGGCTCTCCAACATTCATCCAAATGCTTGGATTTCAACACAGCTTCCCAAGACTCTCCCATGGCAAGAAGGGAGGGATTCAGAATGCCTGAGGGGAAAGAGAGTATGTGCAAAGGGCTGCCTGTCTTCCTTTGAAGGGATAAAACAACCAAATGGTACAGGCTGGGAGTGGTGGTGCACGCCTGTAATCCCAGCTACCTAGGAGGCTGAAGGTAGCAATCACTAGAGTCCATGGATTCACAACAACCCTGGGCAACATAGCAAGACCAAGTATCTGAAATAAAATTTTTTTAAAAAGACAACCAAATGGTCCGATCTTGGTCAGCCACTCCCAATTCCAACAAGTTTCCAGCCCCTGGCTGCACTATCCTGAGGCCACTGACATCTCTAACACCAGATCACTCCATCTCTTCACCATCCCCAGCACCAGGACTAGTCCACATATGCCCAGTCTTGGTTCATCCTATCAGAGGTAAGGCTCACCATGACCTGTTTGGGAGGGTCATCTTTTAGGAGGATCAAGCAGAAGAAGGATCATGGAAAGAAAAAAGAAGAAAGGCAATTGCTGGCAGCAGGGACAAGGTGTCATCAATATCACCATATATGCTGGGTGCTGCTGGACTTGATTTCTGCTGCCACTGATGGGTGAGTCAGGTGTCACACCACACACTTCTCTCCCTTGTATGGAGAAAGTCCTTGATATGATCCTGACCCTAGTCTGATCTATAAACCCCCCATCCCCAGTATTAACTCCAATTTCCCCACTGGAAACTGGACCCACTCTACTACTCTATCACTGGACCCACTAACCTAATACAGAATTAGCAATGAAACGAAGCAATGCTTTCCAAACATCCCTGAGACTTGGATGTGTGTTCAGTTTCCAGAGTCTCCCTTACCTATTCCTCCAGCTAAGTACAACTAAACCCCTGGACTTAGTATATGAGAGAAACATCAGAAGGTTCTGAAAAAGGGAAAGAAAATGGTGGACTCGCCAGAGACTTTTTGACCCAAAATATAATATGATAATGATATATACTCATATATGGGAGGGAAAGAGAAAAAACTGGCTAGCAGCAAAAGACAACGGATGAGACCCAAAGAAACCCCCACAAAAGCCTGCTCTACTCGCCAAAGGGCCTGGAATGGGCAGCCCGGCAACACAGAAAACCTTCAGATAATAAGTCTTCACCAGCCAAACCCCAGCTGCACACCTACCCCCCCCCATCCACCCCCACTCCAGGAAAGGCTGAGAGCAGCATTCAGACTCCCATGTTTGGAGGCTGGAATAAGGTAGGCAACACCCCTTCCCCAGTCGTGCTGGACAGAGTCAAGTAGGGAGCCAGAACTGCCAGGCTCAGGATGCTGGCCCCACAGCATCACAGAGGCCATATGAGGCACCTGGACAAGAACCCTCACCCAGCAGCAGCAAGGTATTCCCATCTAAGTCCTGGTGTCAGTGGGGGGGAGGGGTCATGTGGGGATCCTGGTGGGGAGACAAACCCGGGGATCTATTCACTTCAATAAAAATTCATTCACTCCATCAAAAACCAGTATTTTCTCAAACTGAGTTGAATAGAGTCAATCAATACCTGCCCAGACTATGGGAGGGGTCAGGTGATCTGCCGAGGCATGTAAGAGAGCCATCATAAAAGACTTCAGTGGATATGAACAGACATGAAAAAATAGAAGGTCTCAGCAAAGACAATTTTGTCAAAGAAACAGGAGATGTAAAGAAGCACTAGATGGAAATTTTAGAAATGGGAAAAGGAACATTGTTTTTTTGAATCAATGGTGGTGTCAACAGCAGAAGTAAGGAGACAGCAGAAAGAATTAATGAACCAGAAGATAGAACAATAATATTTACCCATTCTGAACGAAAGAAGGCTGGAGGGGGGAGCCCCCTGAGACTGTCAGAGTCCTGAAAGGAGAGAAGGGAAAGGGTGAGCTAAAAAACAACACACTAAGATAAAAGGAAAAAGAGAATATTGAGAGCAGCAAAAGAAAAATAACCCCTTACTTTAGTGGGAAAATAATTCAGATGACAGTGGATTTCTCATCAGAAACCATGGAGGCCAAGAGAATCTGGCACAACATTTTTTAAGGGCTGAAAGAAAAAAGAACTGTCAACCAAGAATCTATATCTAGCAAACATACCCTTTAGGAATAAAGAAGAAATCAAAACATCTTCAGATGAAAGAAAACTAAAAAATCTGTCACCAGAAGACTGAACCTACATGAAATTTTCTAAACAGAAAGGAGTAAAAGAAGGAATCTTGGAAGACAGGGAAGAAAGAACACAGCAAGCAAATTATGGCAAATACATTGGATTACTCTACCCCATTTGAGGTTGTAAAATTATGTTTGATGATTGAAGCAAAAATATAACACCATCTGGTATGGCTCAGAATATAAAAATGAAAAAAAAAACCTACTATTTTATATTATATATAAAGATATAAAGAGGGGTGTGGTTTCTACACTACATTTGAACAGGTAAAATGACAATAGTAAAAACGTTCATAAATTCTGTTTATATAATATCTAATCATTGCAAGAGTTGTACAAAAATAAAACAATACAAAAGCCACACATGTACACTACAGATAAACCAAAGTGAAATTGCAAAAAATGTTCATGTAACCCACAGGAGAGCAAGAGAAATAAAACTGAAACAAAGAAACAACAGAACACAAAACATAAAATGGCAAAATTAGCCCTAGCATATTATTAACTACATTAAATGTGAATGGTCTAAATAAACAAATTTAAAAAACATAAATCAGCAAAATGAGGGGATCACCCCCCATTATATCTACGAGAAACTTACTTAAAATTTAACAATATAGGTGGACTGAAAGTAAAATGATGAACAAGATATATCTTGCAAACATCAAAGGAAAGTAGAAGGGTAATATTAATATTAGATAAAATAGGCTTTTGAGCAAAAACATATGGTCAGAGATGAGTGGGTGGGCAGATATTATTTGACAATTTACCAAAAAAAATACTTTAGGAGAAAAATCTTTGGTAATTAGGGCTAGACAGGAGTTTTTTTTAACTTAACACTAAATTCATGAGCCATAAAAGGAAAAATTGAGAATTGGACTTGATCAAAATTAAAACTTTTTGCTCTGCAAAAGACCCTCTAAGAAGAGGAAAAAAATGAAGCTATGAACTAAGAAGACCACATATCAAACAAAAGACTAATATTTAGAATATCTGTATCTCAAAATTCAGTATTAAAAAGATAAACGAATAGACCAGATAATGAAGGAAAACTACAAAGAGACAGTGTGTCAAAGAGGATAAACATATGACATATAAGCCCATGAAAAGATGTTCAACATCATTAGCCATTAGAGAAATGCAAATAAAAGCCACACTGAGCAACACTATACACCCATCAGACTGCCTAAAATGAAAACCTGTAACAAGCTGACTACTGGTGAAGATGTGGAGAAACTTGATCTCTTGCTGGTGGGAATGTAACACAAGCACCCTAGAAAACAGTTTGGCAGATTTTTGCTTGCTTGCTTGCTTGCTTGTTTGTTTGTTTGTTTGTTTGTTTGTTTGTTTGTTTGTTTTGAGACTAGGTCTTGCTATTTTTGCCCGTGGAACTGCAGGTTCTCGTTGCCCGGGGTACCACAGACTCAAGCAATCCCCAGCCTCAGCTTCCCAGGTAGCTGGGATTACAGGCATGCGCCACCACACCCAGCTATTTTTTTTGGAACTAGGTCTTGCTACGGGCCCCAGGCGGGACTCGAACTGCGATCCCTAGCCCCAGCCACTTCATAGGCTGAAGCTTACAGGCACGAGCCACCGTGCCTGGCTGGCAGATTTTAAGAAAGTAAAACATGCAAATGTTACAGACCCAGGAACTTCATTCCTAGGTATCTACCCCAAAGGTCATGAAAACGTATATATGATTCCATTTACATGACAGTCTTAAAATGACAAAACTAAGGGAGAGAGCAGATTAGGGATTTCCAAAAGAAAAAGAAGAGGTAAACTAGGATGAAAGTGACTGTGGCTAGTCATAAAAGGACAATATGAGAATCCTGTGGCGATAGGAAGATTCTTTGGTTGGAGTGTGCCAATGCCAGTATCTTAGCTGTGCTCTATGCTCCCTCCAGCAAACTGTTACTGCTAGAGGAAACTTGGAAAAGGATATTGGAACCTGAGAATCAACCTGTGAATCTTCACATATCTCAAGGTAAAAAGTTTATTATCAAGATGGCACTAGAAGGCTGGGCACGGTGGCACGTGCTTGTAAGCGACAGCTTATGGAGTCATGGCAGGGTCTGGGGATTGTGGTTTGAGTCCCGCCCAGGGCAACACAGTGAGACCTAGTCCCAAAAAATAGATGGGCATAGTGGTGCACACCTGTAATCCCAGCTACCTGGGAAGCTGAGGCTGGGGGTTGCTTGAGTCTGTGGTACCACAGGCAACATGAGCCTGCGGTTCCACAGGCAAAAACAGCAAGGTTAAGTCTCAAAAAAAAAAAAAAATGGCACTAGAAAGGAAGACATAAAACTGTCACTATTGTAAATAGTGACATTTACTATTGTAAATGATATGACCATATACACCACTAAATTTACTGCTAAAGACATCACCAAAAAAAATTAAAAAACTGTTGGAATTACTAAAAATTCAGTAAAGTTGCAGAATACAAAACAATATATAAAATCTGTGGTTTTTTTTTGAATACACTATATTATATTATATTATATTATATTATATTATATTATATTATATTATATTATATTATATTATATTATATTATATTATATTATATTATATTATATTATATTATATTATATTAATAACAAACTATCAGAAAACTTAAGAAAATTCCATTTACAATAACATCAGGATAGAATAAAATACCTAGGATAAAGCACTTAACCAAGCAGGTAAAAGATCTGCACACCAAAAATTATAGTACATCAATAAAATAACTGAAGATACATACACATGGGAAGATATCCCATCTTCATGGATTGGAAAAATTAATATTGTTAAGATGCCCATTCTACCCAAAGAAACCTACATATTCAATGCAATTCTTTCAAAAGTCAATAGCACTTGGCATAGAAATCAAACAAACATTCCTGGGAAAAAAAAACAAAAAACAAAAAAACTCAAATAGCTAAAGCAAGTCTTGAGAAAGAGCTAAGTTAGAGGCATCACACTCCCTGATTTCAAACTATATTACAAAGTTACTATAATCAAATCATATGATGTTGGTTATGAAAACAGATACACAGATCAATGGAACAGAATAGAGAACCCAGAAACAAACCCATGTCTATACTGTCATTTATTTTTTTTTTTTAAGAGCTAAGAATATATAATGGAAAAAAACAGTCTCTCCAATAAATTATGTTGGGGAAACTAGACAGCCATATGCAACAGAGTGTAACTGAACCTCTGTCTTACACAATACACAAAAATTAACTCAAAATGGATTAATGACTTGAATATAAGACTTAAAATCATAGGTGGCCTAGGGAAATTCCTTGATATCAGTCTTAGTGATGATTCATTGGATCTAACACCAAAAGTAAAGGCAACAAAAGCAAAAATCAGTAAGTGGAACTGCACCAAATTATAAAGCTTCCGCACAGCAAAAGAAACCATCAATAAAATGAAAAGGTAAGCTACTAAATGGGAAAAATTAATTTGCAAATCATATATCTCATAAGGAGTTAATACTCAAAATATATAAAGCGCTCATACCACTCAATAGTAAAAAATATTGGGGAGAAAATTATGGGCAGATAATTTTTCACATTTTCCAAAGAAGACAGAAAAATCACCAAGAGAAACATGGAAAAAACGTTCTACATCATAAATTATCAGAAAATTCAAATAAAAATCATGATATATCACCTCAAACTGACTAGAATAGCTATCAGGAAGGAAGGAAGGAAGGAAGGAAGGAAGGAAGGAAGGAAG
>PVHY01007766.1:0-58958 GCA_004024945.1 Uropsilus gracilis | reverse complement strand
CCTCTTTAAAGACAACAACAAGGTGCCATGGACCGCTTGGAACCCTGCTCATCCTCTTCTGGCATTGCTTGGTACATTTTTCACTTACACCCAAATAATCTGCTATGGTGAGAATGTTGATTTATCCAAGTGGAAGGATGTCAACACCCCCCAAAGGAAAGGTGCCGGCTGAAGGATAAAACCCAATCTCTCCCTGGCTGGGGCCCCGCCCCCCATCTCTCCCCATCACTCACTAAGGTCCAGCCTCACAGCTTGGACTCTGGTCCCCTGGGCCCAAGTCTGCCCCTCTGTCCTAGAGGGCACCTCCCTGCCCCCCTCCCATGGTTTGGGTGCAGCTGAGTCCTTCTGGCCTCTCCCAGAATGCATTTTCCTGCTGTCCTTAGCAACTGCAGGGAACCTCCTCTTGTATTACGTTCACTTTAGAGCCTTTCTCCTTGGCTAGGACACCAGCACTCTGTGAGCTGGGGTCTTGGTCCTTGTGCTGGGCAAGAGTGCTAAGCACACCAGAAGTCCCCACCTCAAGATTTCTGGCCGATTATGGTACGTGGCTGCACTCTAAGCACGTACGTGCCAAAGTCTCTCCTCCCACTGTCCATTCCGGGTAGTGTCTACCCAGCACCTAGCGACTTGCCTTTAGCATGGAATGCACAGGAATGAACCTGCGCGAATGAGATGAATGAAGGGGTGGCTGCCACCCCCTAGGTTACCTGTTGGCCAGACCGAGTCCTGTTCCTCTGACTCCCCAGCGCCTTGAAGATCAGCTGCACCAAGTGCCTGCTGAATTGAACAGGATCCTTTGAAAGCGGCATGTCTGTTCCAGCAGTGACTGAAGAAGGGACTGTCTGGGCCATCGACTGTGACTTGTTGGACAAGCTCACACCTGGACTTCTCATTCTCAGTTCTGGGTTCCTGATCATGTGGGGTCAAAGGCCACACGTCACAAAGCGGACGTGTTGATGGAAAATGGGGAGAGTCTGCCTGAGACACCGTGTCAGAGGACAGGCACCATATCCTTCTGACACTTGAAAATTGCAAATTCGTGTGTTTTTTCTCACTTGTCAGCTGTCAAGGCCTCCGCTGTGCAGATGGAGTCCAGGTCTTGCCTCCCAGGCTGAATCTCCTGTAACCAGAGTCGGCCAGCAGACATCTTCCTGCTCCCTCTGGGTACAGGTGTCCCAGGCAATGGAGTTTCAGATGTTTTATCAGAACTCTTTTGAGTTACAAGTGGTTTAAAATAGGAAATACACTGGTTTAAAAACAAGTAAACAAACAAAGCATTGTTGGGTAGAAATTGGTTCAGGTATGGCTGGATCCAGGGGCTGTTTGCCCCTGCTTAGCTTGCTCTTCACACAGACTCTGTCCCATGACAGTTTTGGGGAGCAAGGGGGACCCCTAGAAGCCTCAGAACCATCCACTTAATGTAACTGTCCAAAAATCCTGCTAACTCCATTCTAACCACTCACCTTTTCTCTCTTAGGAGCAGATATCCTACTCCTAAGGCCAAGTTTGGTAGGTTCTGGAAGGACCTAGCTCCTGGCGCTCTATCTCCTCTTCTTACCCCTACAAGAGTTGTTTGCAAATTTACTTTCTCAGTGAGGATGAATTTGATCACCCTATTTGAAATTAGATTCCATTTTCCTAGCACCCCCATTTTTCTTTTGTTCACTTTCCCCTCAAAGGGACGGTTTCCTTCTTGTTGATTCTACATGGAACTTATTGAGCTCTGTTGCCCCAAGGTCCACTAGATCAACTGCTTTTATTCCACCCAAATCCTGAGAACCCTAAGTAGAATCATGCCACAGGGTGACTGCTCAATCTGTTGGGTGAATGGATGAGGCAGAAAGGAGCTAATTCAATATCCAGACGTTGGAAACAGTATAATCAACACAAGTCAAAGTCACTTGCTTCATAGGACCTTCCACTTCTGGTGGGAGAGACAGACCATAAATGAGACTTCTAAGAAGAATGGCTTCTCAGAAGCCAGGATGCTTCAGTGTCCAGAAGGCTGAGCTAGCAAACACGGCAGATGACATGGTTCGGACGCTCAAGCTGTGGACCTAGACTGAGAACTTAACATGGATAGAGGTGTTCTTGCCGCTTCTGCAATTTGAATTCTATTCTTCTTGAAAGCAAGTGAGGACAAGTGTGTGCTAATGACAGTAATAAAACTTCACCAGATCTGTTTACAGGCTGTGTTTGCTTTTATTTTCATTCCTTTCTTGATTGAGCGCAGGCGTGGGCAACCTCCCTGCCAATCCACGGTCCCCTGACATTTCCCACTCACGTAATCTAGACGAAGAAGGATGCGGACGGGCTGGGAGCTGATGGTGTAGAACCCTCTCTTGGCTCCAGCTGCTGCCTAGGGTAAAAGCCACCCAAGCCAATAAGAGGGTATTGACTTGCATTGGCATTAATGTCTTTCTGTATTGATGCGAGCGTTTTATCAAAACTTGCCTGGGGGGAACATCGGTCTTCATCTTGACTTAAAATAGAAGATACTATCGGGTGGGTGTACTATCTATATAGTACGGACCTCTGCGTACACATACAGATATGTAATCAATATTTCATCATCAAATTAGGATCTGGCTTTCAATGTTTTGCAAAAAAGAACCTCAAGATGAATAATGATGTGCGATAATAATTTGGAAATGCAAGGATATTTTTTCCGCTTCTATCAGAGTTGGGGTTTTCTCCTGGTTGCCCTGGACAAAGACCAGAGGCTTCTGGGTTCTGCTGTCTGTTGACAATCAGTTGTGGGCATCCCGGGGTGACTCATCTGCCTGTGGCTCACCTTGCTGGTGCCCCCTGCAGCCCCTCTTTAACCCCTACCCTTCAGTGGGCCCTTGCTCCAGCTTCACTGAACTTTGGCCTCTGGCAGGTCAGTGGGAGCCACCTGGGCTTCTAGGGCTAGTTCAACGGCCAGGGTGAGAATGGAAGGGTTTGGGTGCTCCTGTGCCTTGGGGTAGCCCTTAGCTAGAGCAGAGAGTGGGGTTATGAAAGTCCGGCTCCCTTTCTTCAGGCAGACACAGTTCTCTGGAGCATCCGGGGGCAGCAGCCACATGTCTGTGCTTGGCTCCCCTCTTCCTTGCCTACCTTCTGCTCCTATTCATTGCCCCTCCCCCTGACACCATTCCATAAATGTGCCCAGGTCTGCTGTGGAAAGTCTGACTTAAGACACCTATAGCGAGTATCCACTCTGCACCAGGCATGTGGTGGAGCTATTCCGTGACAGGTAGCTGTGACCCACGTCTTTGTGCCAGTGTTGGTGCTTTGGGCTAGAAAGGGAAGCTGATCATAGCTCATTGTCTCCCATGGGTGGGAGGGCTGACCAGCAGCACCGGGTCACAGGTCCTCCTGCCTCTCTGCTCAGCTCCGCCTCAGCTGCACCAAGTGGCTGCTGTGACTCCACCATCCCATCTGGCTGGATGACATCCAGAGGAAGAACAGAGACTAGCTCTGCTTTTCCATTAAGCCAGGGTTCTTTCCTGAAGCTGCTGCCTCCCTGGCAGGGCTGTCTCTGCTCCTTGGCCTGGGACGGCCACCAGTTCTTTCTTGAGTTTGGCACCGGCCGGAGGCACAATTACCCTTGGATAGTCAGGTCCGCCCAGGACCTGGGGGCTTCACCTGAGGCCCAGGAGATGCTTGCAGGTGTGGGTGACTGAGTATAATTGGGGTTCATGGAGCTGGGGCTCGGTTAGGAGGAAGGACGGTTGATGTTGGGAAGGATGCCACCCCTGCTTCCTCTGTCACTCTACCCTCCCGGCTTCCCCATGGCTCATCCCTGAGCCACAGTCCTGTGTCTGGGTCTGTCACTCTGACTATGTGGCTCCCTGCTCTGCTCACCACTGTCCCTATAGTTACACAAAGTACCTAGCACGGTCATGGTCAACAGCTGTTGGATGAGAGGACAAGCAGGTCTGTACAGTTTGGGGGTCAGGCAGGAGGGGCAGGTTAGGGTGGGCTTCCCCAGGCCTTCAAGGGAGTCAAGTCCTGTGACTAAGGCAGCATCGAGATGCTCTTTTCCGGAAATGGGGCCCAAGGATAGGGCCTCATCCTTCCACAGGGGAGGCAGCTGTTGGGGTTGGAAATACGCAGACTTGGAACTTGGCTGGTGGGCCTATCTGCATGGCTTGGGGTCACCTCTGGGTCTCACTACTTTCTCTAGAGATATGTGAGGATTTGATCAGTGAACTCTATGGGGAACGCTGCATGCATGCAGGGGGATGCATGCAGGTAAGCAACTGGTCTCATAGGAGCATTTGAAGGGCTCAGTGCTGGTCCTCCAGCTGAGACTAGAAGCACGAGTGGGCAGAAACACGGCATGGAGATGCGGGCTGAAGCGCTGCAGGTAGAGGTCAAGGCAGGTCCAGAGACCCTGAGGGGGCCTGAGCTTGTCTGAGGAAGGCAGGGCTGGGATGGCCCCACCTAGTGGTGGGGTAGGGAGCATGGTCTGTGTGGAGGCAGTGAGGTCGAGGTGGGCAGAGGCTGTGCAAACCACAGCCAGGGCTGATGAGCTGTGGTCATCGAGTGGAGAGGGGATGGTTGGTGACCTCAGGCTAGGCGAGGAGTGGCTTGGACTGGTGGTGATGGTGGCAGAGGAAAGGGACCAGCTGCAGAGGTGTGTGAGAGCCAGGGTGGCTGAGGGTCAGATGCCCTGTGTGGCTGGGTTTCAAGGACACTTGTCCTCACCTGCTTACTAGTACCTGGGTATAATGTAGGTTCTCTCCATCCAGAGGATAAAACACCAGGGCTTGCAGAAAGAAGCTTCCTTCCACTCCAGGACCAGGGAACGAGGGAGCGAACGAAGCCTAGTGCAGTTAGGAAGCGCTCCGCAATCAATCACGCAAGCTTAAATTAAATGTCCAAATGTGTCGCCTGCATTTTCCCTCATCACCACAGGCTGAGGTGTATAACCGGAATAGCTGGAGTGTTATTGTTTGAGGCTGGAGAAAGGGATCCTGATTATTTTTGGTGGCCAGGAGGTTGCAGGTGGAAATAAGGGAAGTGTTTAGGGACACATGTTCTAGAATAACACTCTGGCTCCCAAAGTCTGAAATGTCATGAAAAATAAATGAAATTTGCAGTTGAAAGGCCTGTCTTAAAAGTCCAGTTATGGTACTTACTAGCTGTGACTTGGGTGGGTCTCTTTGCCTTTCTGATCTTATTTTCCTGACTGTTACACTGGAGATGATTATCAGTTGCTTCAGAGGGTGACTGTGTGTGTGAAATGAAATAATGTTGGTGAAAGTGTCTTGTCAGCTACAAAACACTATCAAATGTCAGGGATTCTCAAGAAAATATCTTCAAGCAAAAACAATATATCTAATTGGGTGATACTGAATTTGTGTTAATTTAGGGGTGTCGTAGAGAATGTCTATATCTTGGGGTGATGCATGCCAGCATGCTTAAGAGTGAAACGTCAAGATGTCTAATCCACTCAAGGGGTTCAGCAAAACCCCAGATTTACACTTCTGTGAATCAGTTATATCTGCATCTAGCTGTTTATATCTGTATCCCTATATCTAGAGACATTTAAATCCCTGAAAGACCGGAAGTTTACTAAGTAACAACGTTTAACCTTCCAGCAGATGCGGAAAATTTCAAAATAAAAATGGAAAAAAAAATGCACATGGACAGTAGGCTGAGGCAGGGGAGGTGAAATGCAACTCCCGGGCAGCAGGAGGCGCTCTCTTCCTAGCCCTGGCATTCAGCAGGGAGCCGCAGCCATGGCCGCATGGTGGCCAGGAGGACATGAAATGGAAGGACGCCCCACTTCTTGTCCAGTCTCCTGCTGCCCCCCATGGGCTGAAACCAACTGGAGGCCAACGGGCAAAGCCCAATCATGAGAGCCATCTCCATGACCCTCTACGGGCCTGGGTAGGAAGGGCAGAGAGGGCCAGAAGGCAGCGCTGAAGGGGGACTGGAGAATGCCAGCGCTCCTCCTTCTGCAGGGCCTGTTGGGCAGACGCGAGCCTGGCAGACAGTCATTTCCCCAGGCGTCCACGGAGTGGAAAAATAGGAAAGTGATGTCATTTGGCCAGTGCCCCTCAACTTCCCACTGCCCACCCCCCCCCACCCCCCCCCCGTAACTGGAGTCTGGGCCTGATCTGGGAAACATTCTCCTTTCTGGCTGGAGGATATTACGTGTGGAGAAGCTGTTTGTTCTAATGCTGGCTGCCATGGAGTGAGGACCCGAGTTCCAGGGCTCTGCAGCGGCCCCGCCATCCTGGCTGCAATGGGAGGGATGGGGGTGGGGAAGCAGCCAAGAGAGTGGCTGGATTCCCCACTCTGGTGACAAAACCCAGAAACTGAAAACAAGGAAAAGGTCGGAAATGAAGAGAAAGGCCCTGAGAGAAGCCTGTGCTATCAGGAGAAAAATGCAGAAGTAAGCTTTATGGACTGTGGGGGAGGCTAGGATAGCACCGTGGTGGTGGGAGTGCTGTGGTGTCACACACTGAAGAGTTGTGAACCTTTGCTTCTAAGTCACAGGCTGTGTTGTCAACCTGTCAAACATGTGCATAGATAGATAGATAGATAGATAGATAGATAGATAGATAGATAGATAGATAGATAGATAGATAGATAGATAGATAGATAGATAGATAGATAGATAGATAGATAGGTAGGTAGGTAGGTAGATAGATAGATAGATAGATAGATAGATAGATAGATAGATGATAGATAGATAGATAGATAGATAGATAGATGATAGATAGATAGATAGATGATAGATAGATAGATAGATAGGTAGGTAGATAGATAGATAAGATAGATGATAGATAGGTAGATAGATAGATAGACAGACACAGACAGACACAGACAGACAGACAGACAGACAGATAGGTCCAGATAGATAGGTAGGTAAGTAGGTAAGTAGGTAGGTAGGTAGGTAGGTAGGTAGGTAGGTAGGTAGGTAGGTCTGGCTCATGAGTGTTTCTAAAATATCCGCTGGAGGTAACTGTAAAATCCACGGTCAGTTTGCTTGGGTTTGTACCATGGGTGGACACTGTTTCCCGGGCAGGGGTGGAACATGGAGAGGCTAACGGCCACTGCTGGCATCACTTACTTTCGTGAAGTGTCTGTTGGACAGGAAACATGGCTGAAAGAAAAATAAAAATCAGTTTTATCACAAGACAAAGGCAGAAGCAAATTAACGAGGCACTCAGAAGCACCACTTGGAACAAGGATTTACCTTTAGGAAATCATTCTCCCTTTTCTGTTCTTTCACCTACATTCAAGGAGGAAAAAAGCAAAGCTTGATCTTCAACTGAATAACATAAACCTCAATTAATTACCCAGAAAGATTTTTTCCCTAGCATAAACAGCTTCGCGACCACTATCAGAGGCACACACAGACCGGGGAGGGGATCTTGGCCACCTGGACGTCACCACGAAGGCCACTGTCACCAGCACGGTCGCGTTGGTGACCTCTCCCTGCCCACGGCTCCCTGTGAAGCCTTGCGCTTTTTTCCCTCCCTTGTGCTTGCCAGTTGGAACAGTCGCTCCATTTTAAATGAAATGTTTTTATCTGACCAAGTGTAGGTCAGTCCCCTGCTTAGGTGGAAAAATTAAGTCATTTGTTTAGCCCTGTGTAAGAAAACTAATCACGGAATGAACGGTATTTGCCGCCCCTTTTTTGAGACTAGATCTCACGATTTTTGCCCGTGGACCCGCAGGCTCATGTTGCCCGGGGTACCACAGACTCAAGCAATCCCCAGCCTCAGCTTCCCAAGTAGCTGGGATTACAGGCGTGCACCATCACGCCCAGCTATTTTTTTGGAACTAGGTCTCGCTATGTGCCCCTGGCGGGAGTCGAGCGCGATCCCTGGCCCCAGCCGCGGCTTCCTAGGCTGCTGCTTACAGGCACGCACCACCGTGCCCGGCCATTTACCACTATCTAGCCGTCCTTTTGGGGAGGGGATGACAAATAGATGCAGCCTTTATGTCCTGCACACGCCAGGTCATCTGGTCCCATGGTCCCTTAAAACATTCTTCCTGAGATGTGGTTATGGATCGAGGAAAATATCAGCATTTCCCAGAACACCTGTCAACTCTGTCACAGCCCTGGCCGCCCCACTGTGCTTTTGCTCTGGAGGCTTCCATCCTCCCGCTGCACCTGTGGGTCTCAACTCTTCTGCCCGCGAGCAGCACTGGGAGCTTAAAAACACTAGGGCAGGTGAGCTTCCTGCTCAGAGACTCTGATTCATTTGGCCAGGAGCAGATAGCAGTGGGCAGAGCTAGGAGTCCACTGTGCAGGTGGGCTCTGGTGCCATTGCCACTGAGCAGGGAGTAACAGTCTCCTGCACCTGGAGCCCTGGTACCTGCCGTGGAGGCTGGTGCACGACTGACACTCATATGTCTCCTCTGAGTCATGCCCCGCCATGAACTTGATACCCCAACACCATCACACCAAAGTCACCTTTTCCAGAGCTATCTCGTGGATGCCATATATGAAGGAAAGACCCTTAGATCATGGATTCTAAAGTAACAGGGTTGGTCGGGCACAGTGGCACGTGCTTGTGACAGCTTATGGGGACGAGGCGAAGGTCTGCGGATCGTGGTTCGAGTCCCACCCAGGGCAACACAGCGAGACCTAGTCCCCCCCAAAATAGCTGGGTGTGAAGGTGCATGCCTGTAATCCTAGCTACCTGGGAAGATGAGGCTGGGGATTGCTTGAGTCTGTGGTACCCTGGGCAAGGTGAGCCTGCGGTTCCATGGGCAAAATAGCGAGACCTAGTGTCAAAAAAAAAAAAAAAAAGCAAAGCAAAGGGTTGTTGTTACAATATCCTTGGTCCACAGTCCATTACCTGCAAATTTTCATTGACAATAACAGCATTGAGCTTGTACAAATGAATCAGTGTATTGAAAAGAAATGTTATTTAAAAATGCATAGCATCAATGATATAGATATATGTGTACAATCAATAAAAAAAATTAAAAATAGCAAATAGAAACAAAATAAAACGTATGGCAGTTGGTCCTAGACATGTGAAGTAAACAGCACAGGTATCCATGTATCTATCATTTTGCCCCAAACTGTAGAGAACACTGCTCAGAATAAAAGCACATTTCTTCCCTGTGGATTTCAGGCAAAATTTAAAAACAGCTACCTGACTACAAAAGCAGAGGCCAAACCTCCTATTTTTTGGATGATGGAGGCACTTGATTCTTCATTCATCTCGGGCCCTTGAGTCTCTACTTAGCCCTGGGATGCAGTGGTGAATCACATGACATCTGTCCAGTCTCATGCAGCTTATAGTCGAGTGTGGGAATGGACAGGAGACAGCAAGCAGAGAGCATGCCACCCGGACGATGAAGTGTGAAAACAAAGCAGGAGAACCTGATGGCGAGGGACCTGGCAGCCACTTTGGGCCCTGGTAGCCTGGGAGGGCCTCTCTGAGGAGGTGACCTGGGCACGGAGGTCTGAGTTTCTGAGGGGAGACTGTACTGGGCAGAGGGATGGCAAACACACATGCCAGTGGCAGGGACAAGCTGGCAATGCGGGCCACACAAAGGCCCAGGGAGAGAGCTTAGCAAGTGAAGAAAGGGTGGTATGAAAAGTGAGGCTGGGCCCTGAGGGGCCCCGGGAAGGCCTTTGGATGGAGGCAATCAAAATGCTAACTAATACCATCAATTTTCACGTTAACAGAATTGCTTCTTCAGAAAGGGTCTGTGTAGGAAGATGGATGGAGTGCCTTCTAGCACTGGGGAAACCATTCCATGGGGTCACGACAATTCGAATAATTAACAAGAATTTTCTTCGTGAGCATGAGAGAGGAGGTTGGGGAGCTGAGCCAACTCATATGAATCAGATACTCACACTGTATTCTTGACCCCTGGTGACCATGTGGCTTCTCTCCCCTCTTCATTTAAGCCTCTATTCAAATGTCGCTTGCCCAGAGGGCCCTGGTCCTACCACAACCGACTAGGCAGTCTGTGTTCATTTGGGGCTTTCCCTCCCCACAGGGATGGCAGTTCCTGAGGTCAAAGATCTCACAACCCCACCCAGCACACAGCACACACCCACCAAACACTTGCAGGATGAATTTGCCAGAACAAACACCACTGGATTTTGCAGTGTTGATCTGAGTGTGAGGCATTTTGGGGAGCCCTGGGGTATTCCTGGGCTTCTTCTTCCCGGAGCACAATCGTGTCCCTTCCCATCTTTCTGCCTTAATCACTTTAAATGTCCTGACAAGCACAATTGACCAATTAATAGCGCTTATGCTCCTGTTACATCATTTGTAATCCATGATGCTCTTTCTATTTGTAACGGCCTTTCAATTTTTCATGACTCAAAATGGAGGCCATACATAATGAATACAAATAGCAAATTGATTAAATGTAATGCATATTCTACTGCTTGCTGAGTTTATGCCTGTTATTAATGACAGAAATCCAGCAAATTCTCATGAAAACACCAATGACATACAACCTTTAGTGCAAGATGTTGGAGCGCTAGGGGTTCTAAATTTTCCTAATTACTGAGCAACAGCAGACATTAATTTCCCAGACGGCAACCTTTGTAAATAAGAACATCAGCCCGGCTGCTTTGTCCAAGTCCTTTTTGCTGAGCACAAAACTCATCACGCAACCCATTTTTACTTCACCAGACTATTTGTGTTGTGTTTCAAAAAAAAGATACACTTGAGAGATTGCCTTATGAGCAAAGGATAAAGGATGCCACTTGTGCAAAATCAAATTTATTGTCTACTCAGGGATCGCCTGTTTTTTGGAATGCTAATATACTGTGATACAGATTTCACAGAGCTTCAGCGGTGTACCGAGCATCAAAGCATCACAAAGGTGATAAAACAAAACAAGAAAGTAGATAGGGAAAGATAGCTGAGATGGAGCCGAAGGCAATGGAGGCGCTTTCGGGAGATGCTTCTGGTTGGCTACCTGTGTGGGCTCAGTCTCGGATAGAAAATCTTTGGCAGGTTTGCAAAGAGAAAAGAGAAGCCATGAGAACTAACCACCCCCCATTAACTAGGAAAACCTGGGAAGTTGACTATTTCTTTGGATAAGGTGATCAGTTTGCTGGGATTAGTTCTAGGAGAACAGTGAAGCGCTTGCCTCGCAGGTGTACAAGAGTGGGGAGGGGTGTAAGGAGCCATTTGTTGGGGCCCAATCATGCTCAGGAAGCACTCCGAGCAGGCTGGCTGCCCGCAGTCTGACCACTGTCACTGACCTCTCCCTCCCTGCAGGACAGACTATCTTACAGAAGGAGGGTCAACATGCAAATGGGTAGCTGTGGTCCCGCCCACCTTCTTGACAGTCTAAGCACTGGCAGATGCACCTGTGGTAGCTAGGTCCTGAGTGGGCTGAGTTCCAAATCCAGGGAAGCAGTCCAGGTGTGCCCAGCCCACCTCAGGCCTGGTGTCATTGTGGCCCAACACAGGGCAGGCTCTGGCGGCTGCTGTCTGCATTTCAAGTATGCCCACCATCTGAGGCTGGAGCACCAACAAGAGAACCAGAGCTGAAGATCTGAGAGTCAAGTGGTTTACTGGGTGGTGGAAGGGGGCTAGGGAAGCGAGGGAAGACTGGAGACAGACAATAGCGGGGGCATTCTATCAGCTTCCATGGTGGGTAAGTGTGGCTCAATCTCGGGGGGAATTTTAGGAAACTGTAAAATGCATGTTTTGGACTCACTGCAGTCAAGGGGCAAGGGAACTGGGGTATTTATACCCACACCTCCGGCCTTGACCAAGGATGCCCTCAGGGAGACACCAATTCCTAGGTACTTAGGGCCCCCTCTGTGGGTGGACAAAGGGGGCATCAGTAACTCAAGGGCAGGTTGTCTGATTCGGTGAAATTGGGTGGTGCCCCAACTGCTTCAAAAGTCCCTCCAAAGGTCTGGGATTCTCACCAGTAGACTGAACCTTCACACCCTCATCCCAGACTTCTGAAAGCTCCGCCACTGCTTGGGATCCAAATGGCTGGTCAATGCGTGTGCAGCATGAGTGCACGGTGCTGTGAGAGAGGATGAAACTAACCAACTCCCCGAGCTGAATTTTCCACTCTACGGAGATGGCAAGGCAGATTTCCTGCTAGAATGGAGGAAATACACATGCCCTCCTCCCCCACTGTCATATGTCTATGTGAGAGAATAAAGAATTCACAACTCATTCTAAAAAAAGAGCCAAATTCAGAGGAGAAATACATCCACAGACCACAGAGTAAAAGGCAGTGCTGAGAGAAGGGCAGAGCGAATGAGGATTTCATTTATTATAATTGGGGGGGGGTGGGAAATGCATTAAACAATTCAGGTCCCTTTGAACATTTTCCCTGGACAAAGCCTGCAGTCCATGTACTGGTGTTGAGACAGTCGGATTGTCCCACGGGATCTGATGTCCAACAGGGCCTGACTGCATATTGGAATTCATCTTTTTGAAGCCAGTGAACTCCTCAGTATCTCCACTTCTTTCAATATGTTAGTTGTGAAAATCCTTTCTTAACATGAAAGAATAAAACCCACAAAATTGAGTGCTTCTTTTTTTTAAAATTTTTTAAAATTTATTTATATATAAATTTCACAACTTTGTAATCTCAAGGGTTTGCCCCCCCTCCCTCCCCTCCCTTCCCCCCCTTTCCCTCCTGTTCATAGTTGTGCATTTCATTTTAGTGCTTAGCTTGTTTTGACTTTCCTCAAGGCTTTTATTTATTTATTTATTTATTTATTTATTTATTTATTTATTTGTTTGTTTGTTTGTTTGTTTATTTTTTCACTATATCCCATACATTAGTGAAACCATTTGGTTTCTGCCTTTTTCTTTATGGCTTGTTTCTGCTAATATGATTTCTTCTAAATGCATCCATGTTGTTATGAAGTCGTCCAATCTGTTATTTTTAATTGATGAGTAATATTCCATCGTGTATATAAACCACAATTTTTTCATCCAGTCCTCTGTTTTGGGGCATTTAGGTTGTTTCCATGACCTTGCGATTATAAATTGTGCTGCAGTAAACATCCGGGTACAGGTGTCCTTTTGTACCCACATTGAGGTCTCTTTTGGGTAGATTCCCAGAAGAGCAATTGCTGGGTCAAATGGTAGTTCCATTTTCATTAGCTTGAGGGTCCTCCACACCCCTTTCCGTAGTGGTTGAACTAGTTTACATTGCCACCAGCAGTGTAGTAGTGATTCTAATCTGTGAAATGGTCCTGTTTTAACTCATTTGGCCCTCACAACAGATCTAGGTGTAGCTATAATTATTTCCATTTACAAAGAAAGGAGCCACAGCTCAGAGAGCTTGAGAGGCTCGCCCAGCACCACACAGCAAAGGAGCCAGGTTTGGAAACAAGTAGGTCCGACTCCAGGATCCACACCTCGGCGCTAATTTTATTCCATGAGTTTTAGCTACTGAACTTGACAATCAAATGATTCTACAAATATAAACCCGTTCTCACTGCCTCAATCTCTCGGATGTGACGGCTTGACGTTTCACTCCATGGTAAGTACGAAAACATCCCCAAACTGAGCCCATTCAAGGAGCGAGGCTTCAGCTTCCCAGGAGTAGCATCTGGCACGTAGCAGTGGCACCTGCCCAGTTGTAGCTTGCTCCCCAAAATACCTGCTTTCCAAATCGACTCACTATGGGACACAGGAAATCAATGTTCTTTGCTTCTCTTGATTCCCAGGTGAGGCTGATCAGCCACGGCACTCCATGTTGAGTAAAAATACGACATGCAAAGAGGACGGCTTGCTTGTTAGCGTTTACTGGCATTTACTAAATAAAAGAAGCTGCATGTGTGGTTGTAGATGGAGCCATTGCTTAGAAAGCACTGGAGAGATTGCTTAGACTCACATTTATTTTCGTGTGATTCTGAGTCTAAAAAAGAATTGACATTTTCCCCCCAGTAAGACGTCTAAACACAGAGCCCAGAAGTGTCCTCTCATTCTCCTAAACGTCTCTTCAGGAGATGACGAGAGGAAGAAAGCCCAGGCCCACAATGTTAAAAGCTTTGGGTTTGCTTTTCCATGGTATTTCTATTATAGCCTGAGTGTATGTGCGGCAGAAGTACATATGCATATAAAGGCTATTTGCTAAATTTAAGAGAAGGATGGTTTTCCCACATCTAACACTTAGGGATTTATAAAAGATAATTCTTTAAGAGCCAGCAGAATCTGCTACTACAGACACATAAATGATCCCCCATCTCTCTAAATATGTAGGGAATTATCTTAGAGTCAGAAGTGCCAAGGGTAGAGTGGATGAAAGGGTGGGAGCGCATCTAAAGGTGGGCTTGGGTACACAGAGAGCCTGTGGAGGGGTGTGTGTGATTGTTTTTGTGCATGTATGTATGTGGTGTATGTTGTGTGTGCATGTCTACATGTGTATATATGTTTGCAAGCATGTGTATGTGTATGACACAGCCCTATTTGGCTTGTCATTTTAGGTAAAAGCACTCAGGAATTCCATAACATGCCCTGACTTGCTGTCAACAGCAGTGATATCAGCAGTTTGGGAAGTGTCAGGCCCAAGTCATTAGGCAGATTTGCTTAGAAATAGTGACCGGTCACAGTAGGACTGGATAATCTACATCCTATCCAGTCCTCATAATCAGCAATTGCTGTGACCAGGCTGCTGTGTCACCCAGGCGCTCTGCTCTGACTCACTCTCCCATCTGCCACCTACAGGCTGCTCTGAGTGACTGCGCAGGGGGTAGGCCCGCAGAGGCATGTGGAGCACATTGCAGTGCCCCGGGAAGAGCTGTGCCTCTCCTGATGTTGCACTGAACTGACTGTGCCGAGAATAACTGCCACTAGGAGATTTGGAGCCTAGACTCATCGTTTCTGTAAAGGCCCGTGAGTCCCTCTTGCCTCAAATACACAGTTAGAAGCAAATCTAAGGCTATAACATGATGCATGGATTCTCAAAGATGGCATTATATGGACACAACAAATAGGCCAAAATAGGTTCGAAGAAACCCATTAGCTGAGGCATAGAGTTACAAGCAGAGTTGACCACTGGCTGCTGATTAAACTTTCTTGATAACTTAACAATCTGGACAACGAGGTGCTAGGACAATAACCACCCAGATGGATGATACTCAGGAATAAAATAATTAATATTCTTAAGCCAAATAAATAATACATTATAAATGATCCAATTAGATAAAACATATAATAGAAACATTTAAATATAATTATAAATGAGAAGTAAATAATACAACAGATAAACAGCATAAAGTTGGAAGAGGGATGATAAATCAGAAGTCTGTCTCTAGCAATGTGGAAAACGATGCCAGCCTCATACGTCTGTGAAATGGGAACACCACAGAAAATAGGGACATTACATTAGGAAGCAACTCAGTGAGGCTGGCAATTATATTTGTGCTGATAAAGTGTCCCAGGTAATAGCTACAAAAGTGAAAGGAGAGCTCGAATAGGACGATGGAAAATCCCCAGAATCAACCTGGAGGTGGGGAGGAAGCAGTTCAGAAGTATAATTGAGAAAAATGGAAGGTGTAACTAACAGACAGGTGACAGTCCCAAGGACAAACCTTGCTGACCATGACCAGTGAAATGAGCAGGGAGACAGGAGTCACCGGTACAGAGAAGATGGAGAAAAGGACATCAGCAGAGGTTCTTTCCCTCTTCATATTCAACTGATTTTGCAAAAATGCAGGATGGTATTTTTCACTTCTTGGGAAAGGCAGATTAGATAAAATGCTGAAAGATGGAGTGAAGTTTATGTTTTTATTTGATTCTATTTCATGTCATATACCCTTTATTTAATCTGTGTAACAACCCAAGAAAATTGATGCTTGCAGAGGTTGTGTGACATGTCCAAGGTCACAGGGTTATACACAGATAACCAGGCTCCATAGTACTTTCTACCACTGTGCTGAGCTGTCTTTATGAGCCAAGGAACTGACATGGGACATATTTTTACCATCTTACTCAAGTTCCTATCTTCCAACCCCTTAGAGGATTTAATATTATACTATTCTATATGCTTTATAAAAGAAAAAAAATGAGGAAATTTGGGCTTACAATGTCCATTTGTCTTGATGATCACACATTGAACTTTAATTATCTTTTAAAGGCTGAATTCATATTATACAAGAATAAAACGAGAGTAGATGGATTGGAAAGATATACTTTTCTATTATTCCACAAAAAATTTCACACGCAGATCAGATTAGGTAACGACCAGGATAAATGGCCAAGAATAAAATTCCCCCAAGTGTTTCAGACACATTCTACCAGGACAATGTGGGACAGTATTTTAAAGAAGTGTTTTCTGCCACAAAGGCAAAAACAGGTGCTAATGTTAACAGTTTCCCAAAATCTGCAGCTTTAAAGGATCATTTCCTGAAGGGTAAACTGCATTTCCCTACAAAGGTTCTCACTAAGATACCCTTTCCTTCTTAACTTCGTACATTTGCAACTTTACCAATAAGACGATCATGCGCTCACTCATTCATTCAACATTTACAGCGTTCCCAATTTAGCACTGAGATAATCCCCAAATGAGTGAGGCATAGTTTCCACTCCTCAAGAAGCTCATTTAGAGATTATGGATCTGGATAAATAATGACAAGGTCATGAGTTTCATGTAGAAGTTTCAATACAGCAAGCAGCAACATCATCTTTTAAAAATTGTGCAATGTGCTTCAGATTCAACATGGTGGAATGAGCACCCTCGTTATTTCCTTGAGTTTGAGTGAGACCACACTAAAATGAGAGCAATTTTGGGCCATTTCTGGCCAAAATGGAGTAACAAGACAGTTACCCTCCATTGAAAACAACTCTGCAGTATGGACAAAACCTTAAACAGGATTTAAGATACTCATAGTCAACAAAAACCAGAGATCATGGAGAGTAGAAAAATCAGTGATCTTTGCCCTGAGATTCCCATTGTTTAGTACCTCGAGGGAAGTCCTACGATCACCATGAATAGGGTAAATCCAGGTGGATCCTGGTGGACTCCCAGAGCTGAGAGAATGAAGCTGAGTGTCGGAGGAGACCCAGATAGCCAGTTTGCAGAGGAATGGCCAGGTGGGAGCAATACAGAGAGGGTTTTAAAGGCTGAAGATGGTCCTCCTTGAGTGCATACATGGGATGAAGAGCCTCCAAATCAGAGGGAAAAAAAAAATCACATAAAAGGTAAGAGGACAGTGCCTGTGGCTCATACAGATGTGTTTGCACTGCCCATGCTCACCAGTCAGACTGGTAAACCTCAAGATTCATGGGGTCATGGGGTAGAGGGTAGTTTCCCTTCATTGTGGGGAATAGTTTTCTCCAAGCCAAACACTTTTTTGTTCCCACATAACAAAACTGTAAATGACAATGTCCAAGATGAAACTACCCTGCTATGAGACTCCTGGTAGATTAGTGATTGCGGAGGAAGAAATGAGTGAACTTGAAGATAAGACATTAGAAGACATTCAGGATAAAAGACTAGGAAAAAGAGAATTGTATAAAATAAGCAGAGTGTCAGTGATGTGTGGGTAACTTCAAATTGTCTGGGATGTAGTAAATTGGGGTCCCTGAGTAACAGGAGAGAGAGACAAAAAAACATTTGAAGAACTAATGCCACAATTAAAGGACAGAGATGTCTGACTAAAAAGACAAACACAAACCTGCAAGTGGCATAGTACAAATGTAATGGCAAAAACAGGCTAAAAATAGAAGGATGGAAAAAATATAATATTCTAACACCAGTCTAAAGAAAGCTATACTAGCAAAAGATAGAGGCGATTCAAAAGCAAAGAATATTATCTGAAATAAAACATTTCATTGCTTAATGATGAAGGGGTCAGTTTATCATCAGGGGGACATAATAATCACGAATCATAACTATCTATGTACTTAATAACAGAAATTCAAAATATATAAAACAAAAATTGGTATAATTGCAAGAAGAAATAGACTACTTCATAGATATGGTCAGGTATTAAAATACCTGGTCCATAAATATTTTACTATTAATATATAACTATATTTATGGATTAGTCTATTTCTCAATGACCATGAGAACAAGTAGACAGAAAATCAATAAACAGAAGATCTAAACAACACTACCAACAACATTTAATTGATATTTATAGAACATTCACCTGACAACAGCAGAATGCATATTCTTTTCATGAGTACTTGGACATTTATAATGACAGATCATATTGTGGGCTATAAAACAAGTCTTAATAAATTAAAAACTATTCCAGTCACTCAAAGCATATTCTCTGACCACATGGAACAGAAAATGAGCAATAGAACGATCTCTGGAAAATTCTCAAATATTTGGAAACAAAATAACATAATTTAAAGTAACTCATGGGTCAAAGATGAATTAAAAAGGAAATTTGGAAAGTATTTTGAACTGAGCGAAAATTAAAATAATGACATCAGAATTTGGAGAACATCATAAAGTAGAATGTAAGAATGTAGAATGTTATATTATCAGCTGCTTAAATTAGAAAAGAAGAAAATGTCAGCTTCCTCCTTAAAAAACTAAAAAAAGAAGAGCAAGTTTAAGTATACAGAAGGGGTAATAAAGATAGTACAGAAAACAATGGCATCGAAAAGGAAAAGCACAGAAAAAAATCAATTAGATCAAAAGCTGGTTCTTTGAAAATATGAATCAAATCCATAAAGCTGCAGCAAGTTTAATCAGGAAAAAAGAGAGATGACAGAGTTGCCAATAACAGGACTGAGAGACATGACATCTCTATATACACTACAGAAGCTAAGATAATAAAAAAGGGGGTGCTGTGAAGAACTGATGCCAACAATTTGACAACTAAGTTGAAGCAGACAAATTCCTTGGAAGACGAACTGCCAAAGCTCACTCAAGAAGAAGCAGATCATGAAAAAACCCTACATCAAGGAATGAAAATTTTAATAAAAATAACTCTTCACAAAGAAAAGTCCAGGCATGTGACTTCTTGGTGAATTATACTAAATATTATGGAAGAAATAATACTAATTCTACATAACTCTTAGCAAAATATTGGGAGAGGATATTTTCCAATTTGTTCTACGAGGTCAGCGTTGATCTAATACCCAAAGTAGACATTTTTAAATGAAGGAAACAGACTACTACCTTTCATGAAGCTAGAAAAAGTCTCTATAAAATTTTAGTCAATTGAATCCAACTATATATATAAAAATAAAAGGGCTGATCTATCATGCTCGTCAGAGTTTATCACAGGAATACAAAGTTGGTTCAACCTTCAAAAACCAATCAATGTAATAAACAAACCATAAAATATGATCATCTTAATAGATGAGAAAGAAGTTTGATAACTTCTAACTCTAACACGTATTATTATTATCATTATTTTTTTTGAGACTAGGTCTTGCTATTTTTGCCCGTGGAACCGCAGGCTCTTGTTGCCCGGGGTACCACAGACTCAAGCAATCCCCAGCCTCAGCTTTCCAGGTAGCTGGGATTACAGGCGCACGCCACCACACCCAGCTATTTTTTTGGAACTAGGTCTCGCTACGGGCCCCAGGCGGGACTCGAACCGCAATCCCTAGCCCTGGCCGCTTCATAGGCTGAAGCTTACAAGCACGAGCCACCGTGCCCGGCTAACACATATTATTGATAAAAACTTGCAATAAGGTGGGGATTTAATTCTGTATAATCCCAATGTGATAATGGGAATAAACAGAAAATACATTCCAACAACACAGTAAAGACTATTTTCCTCAAAAATCAGAAAGCAAAGATGTCAGTCCTCCCCATCACTATGCAATGGGGTTTCTAGCCAATGGAATTGAAAGGCCAGATTTAGGAAAGGAAGATATAAAGCTGTCTGTATTTACAGATAACATGATTGTCAGTGCAGAAAATTCAACAGATTGTATCAAGATGCTATTATAGCGAATAAATGAGTTTAGCAAGTTGGAAGACTGAGGGTCATTATTCAAATTTCAATTGTTTTTACTTAAAAATAACAGCATCTATATCCTAGGAATGGATAATTACAAAAATTTACAAGATGCCATTTTTAGCAGCATCAGAGAACATGAAATACTAAGGAATTACTAGAGAAATGACATTATAAAATTCCAAAATATGTAGGTATAAAAGCTTGTACAACACTGCAAAACTTCAAAACTGTAAAAATAAACAGAGGATCCCAAAAACTTATACAGGGAATATAGAGATTAGCTATAAAGGACTAGAGACAGACATGAGACTTCTCAACAGCCAAAACGTAAGAAGCAAGAGAAAAGGGGAAATAATGGTATGAATGAAATTCTCATCTAAGACAGCAAGAAGTTGATAGACATTATTTAGAGGCGGTAAATTACCAAATAAAGGTATAAGAAAATGATATGCTAATGTGGAACTTACCCAAGAAGGTTGTTGATTAGAAAGAGTTAAAACTATTTCTCTCTGGGAGTGTGACTGGAGGAGAAGGGACGTAAATGCAATCTTTCTATTTCCACTTTTTATTGATTATATATATTCTTACTTCCTTGTATAACGTGAAGTTCTCCCACCACCTTGTCAATCATGAACTGTCATCCTGATCACTTGTGTTCATCCCTCTCCTGATCACTTGTGTTCATCCCTCTCCAATCCCTCTCCCTTGCTGTATGCTTCAGTTCTGTTATGTTTCTTTTTTTTCTTTTTTTTTTTTTGAGACTAGGTCTCGCTATTTTTGCCCGTGGAACCGCAGGCTCTCGTTGCCCGGGGTACCACAGACTCAAGCAATCCCCAGCCTCAGCTTCCCAGGTAGCTAGGATTACAGGCACGCACCACCATGCCCAGCTATTTTTTTTGGAACTAGGTCTTGCTACGGGCCCCAGGCGGGACTCGAACCGCGATCCCTAGCCCCGGCCGCTTCATAGGCTGAAGCTTACAAGCACGAGCCACCATGCCCGGCTGTTATCAGTTTCTTAATTTTAACATTTTCTTGGCCTTTTGTTTGTTTTCCCGATACCTCTCATAGAAGTTGTGGTATATTTACACGCAGTGGAATATTATTCAGCAATCAAAAGGCAAATTCAGGTCATTTGCAGCAACATGGATGGGGCTAGAAGGAATCACATTAGTGGAAATAAACCAGAAAGAAAAAGAGAAATACCAGATGGTCTCACTTAAATGCAATCACTTTAAACCTTCTTTGCACCACTTATTATTTTAGTTAAATGTGTGATTTCAGCATGCTTTAAAGATACAATGGCTACTTGTTGACATCAGAACCCAAAGAAAGGTAAGTGGATTCTAAGGTAACATGATTACATTTATCAAAATACATCCATGACATCTGACATTGCTGCCAGTAGTTTTCTTCCCCCAAAAGTGATTGATTCCATGGAATATTTTCCTCCTTGTCCACCTTCTTTTTTTTTTTTTGTTACAAGGAGCTTTGCTGGGGTGACTGAAGTAACAATCCTGGCATCTAGGCGCCTGTCTAGGACAAAACTAAACTCCTCTGGCCTCTGACCTGGATGCTGGAGCTATGAATCTTGTCCCCAAAGATCACTGTAACCAATGTGTTCCATCTACTGTACGCTAAAGGGAGATAGATGCCTCTTAAGCCTGGATTTTGAGGCAAAAATAATTGACCTCAAAATTACCAGGCTGGCAGAGGAAAAGAAATGGCTTGCACATCCTCTTAAATTAAGGAGACAGTTTTACTCTACCCCATTGTCTATACTGGTCTTTTCTTAAATGTGGGATACTGGTGATTCCCAACATGATTTTAGGCAGCACAGCTTCTCATAGGGAAAAGCGAATCCCCCTTCAGGTCGCTATTCACATTAAGGAGAAATCTTAGTTTGGCAGTACAATGAATTCAATGCCTGTTCCTCTTCATAATAGTTAACAACTTTTGCTTTTAAACAAGAGACAGCGGACCCCAGACTGGGAGTGTGTCTCACCCAGACCCAGAGCTCCATAATCATGGGGTCTGCATTTATTTTCATGGTTTGTCGGTTTAACAGCCTAAGAGGAAGGCTGTGGCAACCACGTTGAGAAGGGGGTGCCTGTGCTGGGCCCCGAGGTCCTGTCTGATCACAGCCGGCCTGCCTTTCTTTCCTCCCGCGCTGCTGGCGGGACAGCTAAGCACCAAGGCAAGAATGGCCTCATTTAGGTTGGACATTGGCAGCATTTTCTGGGTGAGAAACGCAGAATTCGCTCATGCTTTTTAATAATCTCCCAATTAAAGGCAGCTGTTGTGAGATATAGCCCAATTTGAAGAGCACAATAAAACCTAGAATGCAGCCTTGGGAGCTGTGGGCCCAGAGTTTCTGAAAAGTGGATGGCCCGTAACTGCTGAGCTGTTTTTTCCCCTTCCCAATTATACCTTCAAAGGCCCAACCCTCCCACACGTAATTGCACTCCCATCGCACGTGCATGACTGGTCCGCGCCCGCTGCCCGGTCAAGCTTGGGAGAAGTGGCCCGTTGAAGCCAGATGCTGCATGTGGGTTCTTGAGGGTGTCACCCTGCCCTACCTGGGGAACCTCTCCCACCACAGCAGCTGCAGCTCCCAGCCACACCCATGTGACTCTTGGGAAAAGTCACAATACGTTCAGGATGATCAGGGAAGCACAATTACAAGGAAAAGCAGAGTGGGATTGAGAAAAATAAATCCAGGTCAAAAACAATGGTAACAAAAAGACACCATAAGCAAATGGAAAACACAGAGCCTGATCTGGAGAACACCACCCGCTTAACTGCTGCAGAGTCACGGCTCAGCAGACAGATTGTGACTAGATGTTCGTGCATCCACACCTAAGTCCACACCCACACCCACACTCATGCACACTCCTGCTCCTTGCACACCTATGCACACATGTGTATACTCACACACACACCCATGCTGTGCATACTCACACATGTACACACCACACCCATTCACACATGCACACAGTACATGCCTAGGCACACACATGAGTGCCACCTACAAACCCAGAGCCAGTGACTCAATAACAAAACTATTGAATGACCAAATCACAGGGAGGGACCCACAGATACAACAGGCGTTTCCATCTCAACACCATGAGTGTGATGCTCACAGAATGCCAGCTGCCACCTTGTGCCTATTCAAGGGCACTCGTCTCAGCACCTGGTGACATCATGTGACATCATGGCTGGTGAGATGCGAGGAAATAGCCCCCACTCTCTGCTGGTCAGAATGGAAAACGGATCCTTCAGTCTGGAGAACAGTTTGGCCCACTCTGCAAAACTGCAATCTGTACACGTTCTGTGGCTAGAATCCCACCTGTGGCAGCTTCTGTCATATACCACCGTGGCGGTTTTAATAGTGAAAAATTGGAAAAACAATGAAGAACCCTGTGTAAGAGGAAAACTAACTCACTAGAGGCCAGTGCACCACGAGCCACTAAGATGAATGAAATAGGTCTGTGAGGATTCACACAAAATGCTAATTAACAGTCATCAATGAAATTATTAATGAACATTAATATTAATTAATGAATGGGTTCCAGGGCAACATGTTGGCACTTTTCAAAATAGGTCCATGGCATCCAATGTTACCGCCAGTAGCTGGTCATTTTCTTTTCCAAATAGTCATTAATCCACTGAAGAGTTTCTCCCTTCCCCACCAAGAAATATTAATTAATGACAAAAGAAGTCACAGAAGGATGCACCAATGTAGAGGGGAAAGCTGGTAAAAATGAAACTACCTAAATGTCAATGATTTGCATATATTGTGTTTACATGTATGAAAAACATCCCAGAGACTGAGCCCCAAGTGGGCGGTGGAGGGTCCAGGGGTGAGTGAAAGGAGATAGATAGGCACCTGCAGGGGTGGTTTGGGTTCAAGGTGGCAAGCGTTTTAAGTTTCTCAAGGAGTCTATACTTATGTATTATTTGAGTGATTTAAATAACAGCAAAAAATTGGCTAAAGGAATGATAGTAACACTCTGAGAAAGAAGAGAAAAAGGCAGTCGCCCCAGGGTACAGAGTGTCTATTTGTGTCAAAATTCAGAAGACCAACTGTCTTGAGCGCAACATGTGATAGGCTGCGCCAATGGAGGCCCCCCTTTTGTCACAGATCTCTCCCCATGATCTTGGGTGGGGGGTTCCCATTCTCCTGGGCCCAAGGTTGAGCCCTCATTGCTAAGAACCAAAGCCACAGATGAAGAACCATCGAATAAAGGAAATTCGAAAAGAAAACACACATGCAGCAAAAAGGAATCTTTCTTGGCTTTATTAAATTGCTCTATCCACATACAGCACTTTGGCAGCCAAAATAAAGTCCCCTAATGTGGTCTCCTGGTAATCATATTGTGAAAGCAATACAAAATGACAGTAACGCCAGTTTTTTTTTTAAGGTGGAGATCTTAAATCTGTAGTGCTTTTCTCAAGAACCAAAGCATGGTCAAATACAGAGCTATCAGAAAGCAGGCCCCCTTCCTCAATGTCCTGAAATCCATGTCCTTCTTAATTACCCAGAATTCATGTCACTTGTGTGAAGACGCTATAAACATACACAATCATAAAAACACATTTAGACACCCTGAACAAAATCAATGCCGTATTATTTCAGTTTATTATTCCTTGTAGAGTTCACACTGGTCTTCCTACTTTGATATTTATTTATACCAAAGAAGTGAAAGAACATAAATGCCACACTTGGGATAACACTAATGCTAGAATTGAGTGGAATACATATAGCTTCTGCCTTCATTTAAAAAATGAAAGCCGTCTTTATGAATCCCCCTCACATAATATAGGACAAAGCTGAAGGTCACTGTATTATTCATTTAAAAAGGCACTGATAAGGATTAAAATTAAGGTTCCTGAGATTTGAAGAACTGTTAGCTTGTATAAATGGCTTCTTTCTTCTTAACGGGGCGTGACAGAATGTGTGTGTGTGTGGGGGGGTGGCAATAAATAATAAGAAAGAATATATTCCCTTTCACCCCCGGGCTTTGTTATTCTTCTTTCTTTGGAACATCTAAGCTCTTTTTTTTTTTTTTTCAAGAGGTCTTCTGCTATTCACAACTTTGCTGCTCTTATGAAAAATTAATGACTGCTTTCTCTTCGACAGATAACTGCCTTATTTTGCAGGAGATTAACAAAGAGGACTCGGTGCACAAGTGCGTTTCTCAGCGGGAGAAGCTTCTCTTACACTAGCCCGTTTATGGCTGGGGGAAAACACCGCCTGTTAGTTCAAGGACGGCAAGCGAACATGTGATGTGCAGACCGGTGCAGCCTGTAGGACAAGGACTCAGTCCTTCACAAAGGGGGTGCGCTTAGGAAAACACGTCGGACGACCCCGTGGGGGCCTGGCTGTGCTCTGAGCTATCGTTCGCTGGCAGATTTTATGCTGCAGGGTTAACAGGTGAGCACAGTTCTCCTGTATGGCACAGCAGGAGCGAAAATAGAGAGGACACTTTTAGTTAAGCTGCCGACGCTCGGAAAAACACTTCTGAAAACACCAGTGTTCGGTATTGCGTCACTCTGGAGTGGAGGGGCTGGAGAGACCGGTGCTTGCTTGCAAATGACTTGCTGAGCGAAGGAGAGAGAGCGGGTTGCAGAAAAACAATTCAAGCTCACATCAGTCTTCATCTTAACATCCATCGTTGTCATCCAGATAGTTTCTGGTGAAATTCCATTCTCACCATGTAAAAGTCCTACATCCTTTACATCCCTTTACATGCCAATTTTGAACAATCTTTAATGATCAACCCTGAGAACTGAAGAAAATTGAGTGTAGTGTGTATTGTAGGGGCTCAGCTCTCAAACTCAGTTCTGCCGGCTCTACACCCCTCAGCCCCCTGGCAACCTGGTGGGAGGTGTCCACTGGCACTGGCCAGCCAGGGCCTGCAGGCAGAATGAAGGGTCCACCAACCTACTCTAGATGTGTCAGTGAGTTTAACCAATATGCACTTGGCTTCTCCATTGCCTGGGCCTTCTGGAAGCTGACAGACTGGTGGGGGTGGAAGGAGGAGCAAATATACACATGGTGACTCTACATTTTCCTTGTGTGTGGGGGCAGACAATTGCAGATGTGGGTCAAGATGGTATACCTTGCTTTGGGGCTTTGAAAATTGCTTTTGCATGTTCTGGGTGGGCAGGCAGTGGGCGAGGGGGCGGTGAGAGGCATATCATGAGACTACAGTTCATGCTTCAGTGGTATCTGTGCATTCTCTGGTGTCCCTGATGGCAACTGGGGAAAAGAGCTGGTCTTTAATTGGAATATATTTTCAAAGAGTATTGAAGCTACAATGCTCATTAAAAAGAACCTAGAAATAGTTGCGAGGTGCTGTGTAGGGGTTTTTTTCTCTGGCAACCACACAAGAGAGTTTCCATGTGCCTGACTCAGTGAATCTTCACAGCAGTCACCTCCCCATTTTCCAGATGAGGAAATGAAGAAACAAGGAATTAAAGAAGTTTGTCCGAGAGTTCCAGGTGATGGGTGACAGAGCTGGGATTTGAAGCTGGTAGATTTCTGCCCCAGTCTGCTTTGATTTCTCTCTGAAGAGAGATGCTATTTAAAATAATTTTTACACATATGAAATTATCATAATTATAGATAACAGATCCCAATAATGAGACCAATCTAGGGGAAATATCCCTGAATAAAGACTTTCAAAGGGTAAGCAGTAAAAGGCAAAATCAATTCTGGCTTTAAAATCTACTACAAGGATTTTTATCACTGTCAACATTTTATTATTAGATAGCAGAAAAATCATTACAACAACAAAACATTCACAACATCAAAATGAACTTTGTTCCTTAAGGAAAATGCTATAAATATGCTCAAGGAAATATTTCTCTCCCCCAAATGGCTGTCAGCCAATAACCCCCCGCCCAAGTCATATATATCAGCTTTCATCTCCTCCTAGAACTTAATGTATGAGGACTTACTAAGACTTGCAACCAGTTCAACAAGAGTTAAGAGAAGCCTGTTAGGTATAATGGTTAGCAATATAAACCTTTAAAATCCTGTATGACAAAACAAATCACTGAAAGGTAAAAAGACAAGTTATGAATGAAGAGGAAGATTTGTTTTGTGTCTCATGAACAGAAAATTATTCATCAGAAATGATAAAGGACACTCACAAATCAGTAAAACAAACAGCTCGATGAAAAGCATAAATGATAAATTTGAGAATTTCACAGAAATCTGAGCAGCCAACAAACATGGAAGGATGCTGACCTTCACATTCAGGGGAAACAAATGGAAGCCATGATGGTTACCTCTTTCGGATACACAAATTGTTTAGTTTGACCAATATCAGAAGTTGGTGTAAGTATAGGAAAATGAATGTTTTTATCAGGTGTTGATGTGAATATGGGAAAATGAATGTTTTTATTCCGGGCCAGTGGGGGAAATAAATGGTATGACTTGAGGGCATTTTATAAGTACCTAGAGAAAGGGAAAATGAGCAAGATGCATGATCTTAAACTTGTGCAGATGCACAGGGAGGGAGGCTAGACATGTGCAAGGGTGGTCCTTGCAGCCCCTCAGACATACCTGGGCACTACCCACTGGCAAGGGAGTGGGGGACTAAACCAGCACGCCACACCAGCAGTGAGTACACTTACCCAGACTAAATGCAGCAAAAACAGACATTATGTGTTTCTAAGGAAGTGCATACACACATGCATAAGTGTGAAAGTATATAAATATACATACATATGTATATGTATACGTATATATATATATATATGAAAATGGCTGGCAGGACACACACCCAGTTCAGAGTAGTGTTTACCTCTGGAGAGTAAGGAAAGGGGACTGTGGTGGGAGGGTTGTACAAAGGGAGAGTAACTCAAGAAGATGCCATTTTTTTAAAAGGGAGAATTTACTTCTATATTATTTGTGCCACTTAAAAAATGTATATTTTGTAAAACTATTATATAAAACTATACACTTGTAGTTATATATAAATATATACTTTATATGTATTTAAATATACACTATATATTTATATATAATAAAGATACATATTTGTATATACATATATAACACATCTATAGAGTATATATGTAAATACATACTATATAAAAACATGGAATCTAATAGTGATTAATTCAAGGTATATGGAATGTGCCAGTTTCTCTTTTTTCCCTTCTTCTGTTTCAGTTTTACACCTTTCAATTTTTCAAAAAAGAAAAAATAATCAGTAGAGATGTAACTTGTGATTTGTAGCTGAATCTGCAGTGTTTTGCTCTACCTCCTGATGTTCTTTTATTTTTATCTTAAATAATTTTACTTAAAAAAGGACAAATGAGAGTCAGAACACCTTGATCTGTTTCTTTCAACAAAAGGGAACACAATGCATTTGGAAGATTTTTTTCTGTCTGCAAGAGCTGATCACGGAGAGACAAGTCTCCAAAGCTCTGGATGGCCCTGTATGGAAGGTGCTAAGTTCACGGATGGGCACATGTCATGGGATCCTGTAAAGAATGCTGCATCTTTGGGTTTAAAGTTGCAACAAATAACTAAATGACTCTTGGCCCCTGTGCCAGTTAGAAGCAGGCACTGCCAGGGGTGGGTAGTTCAGGGCTGAGCTGTCCAACACAGCCCACAACAGGTGTTGACTTAAATGTAAATGAACTGAGACTGAGCACTATGGAAAACCCAGGCCCTCACTCACTGGAGTCACACTTCACACGCTCCCAGACCACGGGGCTGGAGGCACCGGGCCGGACACTCCGCCAGGGAATCACAGAAGACCTATGGGCCGGCACCGGCTAGCGGGAGCTGAACTCCAGACCCTGGTTCCTGCTCTCACATGAATGATCTACCTGGCCAAGCGTGACTGACTATTTGCACCTCTGGCCTCCTTTCTAAAATGAGGACAATTGTGACGCCTTCCTTACTGGGTAGCTGTAAGGCTGAAATGGCTGCATGTATGTGCTGCTGATATGAACGTAACAAGAGTCATCTAGACAGCAAGCTGTTGGCACTGTTCTGGTTTAGCCACTGCCCTGCTGGGTCGCATCCTCTCTTGGTTCTGGAGCAGCAGGGGACAGCAGAAGAAGAACCGATGCTTTGCTGGTCAGGTGTTGTCCTGTCTACCTGTGGGCCTGGAAGTGAGTGTGGCTCTGAATGTCCACGTAACGTCGGGGGATGGTTTGTTTGGTGGCGTTTTCCATTGGGATTCAGAACATCTCCATCTATTTAGCAGTCCATTGCCTTAACCACTCGGTCACCTCATCCCACAGTCTTCATACATTTAACACATCTCTTCAACACTTGCTGGGAGTGGCAGGGTTCTAGATGCTGGGGACGGATCAGTGAACAAAACAGGTATAGGTTCTTTGACTGCAGACTCACATTAGTGGCGAACACAAACAAGATTATAGAAACATAAACGAGACAGCAAGATCAGCAGTGATAAGCATGATGGGAAAAACAGAGGAACTACAGGTAATCTGGAATGGCGGAGGGGTCCCATGGCAATTTTAGAAGAGGGCAGGATGGGGCTCATTGAGAAGGTACATTTGAGTAATTCCTTGAAAGAGTGAGTACTGCAGATGCTAGAAGGGAGATGCTAGAAGGGAGAGAAATCCAGGCAAAGGCAGGCCTGAGTAGAGAGCCAGGAACCATTCAGCAGAGCGACAGGAGGTGGTGGGGTGGAGCGGGCAAGAGCACACAGTGGAGGAAGGCAGGGGAGCCAGGGGGCAGTGACAGGCTCAGAGTGGTTGCTGTACTGAAAACAGACCACCGCTGGTGGAGGGTGGAGGGGCACAGGAGGAAGCCACTACAATAATCCATGTCAGGATTACGTCTCGGAGTGTTTGGTCTGTGTTTTCTTCTATATACTTCATGGATGACTACTCGGTGACCAGAAAAGATAAACTCATGCCAATCTGCAGCAGTACGGATGGAGCTGGAAGGGATGATGCTAAGAGGAGTAAGTCAGAAGGAAGAAGATTACTCTCTGCTGACTTCATTTATATGTGAAATACGGGGGAACCAAACAAAGGACAAAGACAAAATTGCCAGCTGGCCCTAGATCTCATGCCTCCAGCAGGGGAGGGGGAGGGAGAGGGGTCAGAATGGGAGGACCGGAGGAACAAGGGACACAAGGGTCTGTGCCGATGGCCATGGGTGCTGTGGTGGTGGGAGAACTGTGGGGACTGTACCTGCACAGAATACTGCACAGGCAATGAACAACGATGTAAGAAAATAAGAAAGTTTAATTAGGAAAAAATAAGCCATGTGTCAGAGGAGATGTGGCCTTTGGGCCACGTGGTAGCAGTAGAAGTGGTGGGATGTACTTGGAGTTTGAATTTTGAAATTATATTCTGGCAGACTAGATGGGAGAGAGAGAGTAGTGAGAATCTACTAGCATCTGTCTAAGCTTTTTGTTCTTCTATAGTACTTAGACCAGAAGCCCAGTCCAAAGACTTGTGTGTGTTACAGTGAAGTCATCTCCAGGATGTATCGCGTGCAAACAACAAAGAGGACAGAAGTGTTTGTTTTATGCTCCTGGTTATCTAGGAAATAGAGGAGGAATACAAATAGGAAGATATTTTCTCATATTAAAAAAAGTGGAAGGATAAAACCTATTTTTAAACAGTTCTTTACAGGGAGAGAGGGAAACAAGAGTAGAGGGGACCCAGTTTACAGCTATGCCTCTCTTTTGAAACTATAAAATAAAATGAAATTTTATAAAGATTATTAAAAATTTCCAGTATTACAAATAATCTAACTGCAAATAAGTAGTTGGTGGTGACGCTACACAGGTGACTCAAACGCAAAACTTTGCTTTTACGACCTTGGTAGGACAGACTGTAAGGAAAAAGAGAAAAAGGCTTAGCTGTTTCGTGAATCAGATTGTTGATACTTGTCAGACAATGCCTCGGAGGCTGGCTGTGTGCAGTGTGGGATACAGCAGATGAGTAATTACATTCCACGTCAGTAATCACATCAGTGCTGTGATCATCCATGGAGGAAAGTAAAAGCACTGTCATCGGGAATTTGCATTCGACCTATCAGAATGCATTCATCACTTCATTTAAAAAATCCGAAAGTTTTTTCACCTTTGTCCACATGGCAGTAACCACCCCAAAAGAGTTTTCTCTCTAGAGAACACTTTAGTTCATAAATGAAGAAATAACGGAATCAGAACATAGCCATTCATGCAATGACAGCACATGACAGGATGGAGACAAGTCACCCATGACCGCGGACCCCGGGAATGTCCTTTTGGAGGTCCAGGGTACAATCCGCAGAACAGCATTGCTGCCTTTTCCCCAGGCCACAGCGCAGCTCCTGCCAGAGAGGGAGGCAATTTGACAGGGAGGAGAAGGGACAGAGAAGGAGGCCGGACACCACCTGGGGAGGTGATCAGGGGAATCCTGACCCTACAAATCAAATACTCAGGTTTTCCAACAAGAGTAACATCCCCAACACAGAACTGGAAAAATAAAGAAAGGGATGGTGGGAACTCGGAGACCCCCGTACATGGGTCACTGAAGATGCTGACAAGACACCAGCTTTAAAAACAAAGACAACAGGGAAGATGTGACCACTGAAAGCATATCTGATATGAAGGTGTAGCACGGGTTTCTTGTTGCCTTCTTCCTCGGTCAACGCCTTTCAGGAATGATCATAACAGCAATGTCTTTAGAGGCCCTTTTATTCTGGAGCTACAATCTGGAATATTTACAGATGAAATTATAAGATGTCTGGGCCCCAAACAATCCGCTGTGTGTGGGTGACAGGGGAGAGGAAGGAGATGGAGGCATGAACAAGACAGGCAGGAGTTGGTAATAGCTGATGCTGGGTGATAGGCTTGCATTTCCCTCACCGTGGTGATCAAGCTGCTGAGGATGGGCATTGTATGGCTCCACAGGTATGCAATTTGCCATGGTTGTGAACTAAAGATAGAATAGATGACACTGGTGTGGTCCCTGATTCACTGCCTTGTCCTCCAGGAACTGAGCCTCTCAGATGGGCCTGGCACACAGGGCCAGCCCATCCCACCCAAGGTGCTCTAGTTACAATGCTGGGCAGAGGAGTATGGGCTGTACTGAGAGAGTGGTACCACGTGACCATGGACTCATGGGCAGAATAGGCCAAGGAGTGCCATCAGCAGGAGGGACACGCACTACCTCCAAAATCCTTGTAACTTGTCCTTAAGACCCATAGAGAAAGCTCTGTGTTTGGTGTCAGTATGGAAACAAGCATTTCCTGTGCATTCACTCACGGACATCTCCTTGCAACCAAGGGCACACATTCCCCTCCTGGCAAACGGATGCTCTTGGCATTTGATGCATGCAAGTGCCAGAAATCACATCCAGGAATGTTAAATTTTTTACTAGCATAGAGTCCCTTTATTCTTTTAGAAAATAATGAAGCAAGCTCCTATTTTGGTAGGAAAGTAGCAAATCAGAAATGGACAATTAGCACTTATGCAAATGGATGAAAGGAGTCTGGGAACCCCACAAGCTGGGGCCACGTGGCCCAGCCTGGCTTCTCAGCTTCACAGGTGGTTTTGTTCTCACCACGAGGGTGTGGCGTGGGTGCTGTCTCAGGTTCACAGGCCCAGGGCTGCCAGTTCGGGCTCTGGAGGAGCAGCAGCATGAACACTGTGGCTGTCATGAGGACAAGGCTTGTCACAGAGATTAGGGAAAAACCTGTTGGGGGTGGGGTTGTTGGGGACCAGGGGGAGGTGAAAGGAAGCACACACACAGATTGGGTAACTTGCATTCTTCACTCTGTATTGCTCTTTTATTTGCATTTTTTTGAATAAAATTTAATTAGTGTAACTTTTGAAAGATCTTCTTTTAGCTACATAACATGATGCACTTCAGTTCCCTTCTTGGGGGGTTCCAGGAGGATGGCATCCTGGTCTCCATGATGTTCCTGAAGGCAAAGATGAAGCTCTCCCCATGGACCTCTTTTCCAGAGCAAGTGGTCAACAATTGGCTATTGTGGCAAAGTGATTGGACATCCTGAAAGGATGAGGGGTTACAAGGCGTGGTCTTTGGTGGGAGGGTTATGAATGGGGGTGTGGCAAGGGGTTCATTTTAATGACAATTCCTGCATGTGTTTTCTTTAAAAGGCTGGAAGGCCTGAGGGTGGTGGGAGGAGCAGCAGACCACCTGGGCAGCTCACAGAAAGGATGTCTTGAGAAGCCCCAGGGAGGGGGGCATTGAAAAGTGAGCTGTTCGTGTGTCCCACCTTCCCCCCACCCCGAGCTTGTGAAGGAAGAAAACCCTCCGTGGCTGGCATTTGCTAACCTTTGACGCTGCAGACTGCCCAGCACACAATAGTACCTTCTAAGCGGCCAAGGAGGGGCGCACGGGCTCTTGTCAAACTCAATATGAGGATGGTTTAAGGTCATCGATCTCACGGGCGGGGACTGAGACGTAAAGTGACATCGCCGAAGGAGATGTTGACTACAATGAGAAGGAAAATGCTGGTGACATACTGATGAAGGCTTGTGTGCCTCGTGTATCTGCTTGCTCCTGGAGGCCACTGTCTGGCTACTGGCAGCCTCACTGAGGGCTCCCTGGGAAGGCGTGCCGGCATTTGCTCCCCTTCCCCAGGCATTCTCGCCCTGGGGTGGCCCCCGCTGGCTGTCTCTAGGGAGGTGGCTATGTCCAGGCCTGGTAACTGCCCTCTCCTGTTGCCCCTCCAGGTCTGGGTGGTCCTTAGCTCTGAAGCACTGCACCCATCTTCCTTTCTTCCTGCCATTCTTTGCTAATATTCCCTTTATTCAACTTCCCACCAGTCACCCCATTTGAACAGGCTGGCTGGTGCTTTGTTTTGTTTTGCTATTAAGACCAGATACATCTGCAAAAGGATCTTATTTAGATTCTTGGTGTCTTGAAAGAAAGTTCCAAGGACATCTTTATTTTCCTTGACCTTCCACCACCTCCTCCACCTCAGCACTGGAGCTGGGGCTGGGGATTTCTCTACTTTGTGATTCCCAGTGGGGACAGAGACCAGCAGCCTCCTGGAAGCCACACACTCACTCTCCCAGCCCCTTGCAGTTAGGGCTTCTGCATGTGGGCCCAAGCTTACGCCTCAGATGGCATCTGACTCTGACATGACATGGGATAAGCAGCAACTGCAGAGATTCCACTTTGGCTGGGTGGCAGCCATCTCAGGAGCTACAGAAGCTTTCAGAGAGCAGCTGTGTCTGGCAACTTAGGGTACAGATGGTAGTGGAATCTTCACCTGGCAGTGGCAGCTGAGAAGCTGGATATTGCCTGGGACTGGGATCCCCAACATCCGTCTCTGCGAACTTCCCATAAAGTCAGTGAGTAACCCAGAGCCTTCATTTCCTTTCTTTCCTGCTTGAAGAGACAGGGTTGTTTATGCCGCTTGAAACTATGACTCTTTCTGGTACCAAAATCAAGTCAAATCTTTCTGACTCAAAGGTTCTGAAATTCTGTAATACTCATCTCACTTGAAGTTAAAAATAAGTCCATGTTTGAGCATCTACTCTGGTTCAGCTGCTGTGTTGGTGTTACAAACCTAGTTAAGACTGACAAGTAAACAACTGTTGTCAAGATGATAACCACTTTAGTGGGACCTTACCTTGTGGCACACTTGTAGAAGTGACCCTTCCCTGCCTGGGAGTGTTAGAAGTTTCATAAAACTTGTGCATTGATTAGAAAGAAGGAAGTGTACAGATAAGGAATGGGGATGTGGTAAGGAACGGGGATGTGAGGTCACCTGGCAAACCAGAGCATGGAGGCAAGTTCAGTAGGACTGGTGGAGACCCTGTGCTGCTGGAGGAGAGGCCGGGAAGCCCACCTAAGCCAGCGGTAAGCTTCCTGACCTCTGTCCTCTAGGCAGGCTTAAAGGTTACATCGCAGACATGGGCTCTGAGGGATGGGCTGGAGAGGGGGCAGAAATGAAACAAGAAACCCATTTCATCTCACAAAGGGTTAAGGTCAGCAGCAAGGGGACTGAGAAGCAATACTTGAGGATCTTGAGGAAAGGCTCAGGCGAGGCACATGAGGGATGTTGCCCTGTTGGAGCACAGGGCCAAGATGGACTCCGAGGTTGTCTTCATGCCCCAACTGGAAGGAATGGTAGAGGCAAAGTTTCCAATGAGGGTGGGCACGCATTTATTACTGCAGCTTTGGTGTGGTGGGAGGAAATGGCCTTGGTTGTAGGTATTCCCAGGCTGTTTTCAATGGATCAATACCTGCATTTCTTCATCATCATCATCATCATCATCATCATCACTCAAACAAAGAAAGTATGGAGTTGTCAACCTGGATTAAACTCCCTACATAGACTTTCTGGCTATTCATGGGGCTATTCCACTTGCTGTGGCCATACCACAGCCTTCAATCACACGGTCATGGGATGGAGGCAAAAAGAAAACTCTTGCGTTTCTCTCTGCACTCACCTTTCTAATCCTGGGTTTCAATATGCCTTAGATGTACTTACTGACCCCACTGTCAGATCCCCACTATAGAACCTCTGGAAGGTCACTGGTCCCCCCTTCTTCTCCCTGACCCACCTGATGTCAACCTCCTTTCCATTCCTGATGCCAATTTCCCCCATCACACTGGGTTCTGAAAGCTGGCGAAGGCAAGCTTCATGTTCCCAACGCATCCATTTTATGCCAACTTACAAATTTCAAGAACACATCTGGCTCTGCGTCACCAAGCCCCAGTCTTCACAGCATTTGCCTTTGTTGAAAGTAGTGAAGTTCTTCTAACTGGTTTTTGTTAAGAAGCATGTGGCTCTGGGGTCCTGGCTACAAAGGCAAGACCACTGTGCACTCTGGCAAATGACCACGCTGACATTTTACCAGAAAATGGTGTTCATGTATCAGGTCCTCCCTAGCAGGGCGAGCAGGCCTGTGTTATGAGCACTGTCCCGCAGTGGGGCTCGCTCCTGAAGGCACAAAACCATGACGGGGCACTTTAGAGATGCTGTCTAGAAACCAAGCACACAGGAACAGTGTGGGGGTCTGACCTAGGAAAACAGGTTCTTCATATTCGGTTTGGCTCCTTTTTCGGACGATCTTCTAGAAGGTAGCAAGGTTTTCTACTAGCTTGTGAACTCTCTCAGGACAGAGGCAAGTTTTAACCTATATCTAAGGCCAGACCATCAACAGAGTGGATGTCACATGTCTGGGGGCAAATAGAAGTCGGCTGAGCTGGGCATGGTGGCGCATGCCTATAGGTGGCAGCCTAGGAAGCCGTGGTCGGGGCCAGAGATCGCGGTTCAAGTCCCACCTAGGGCACGTAGCGAGACCTAGTCCCAAAAAGAAATAGCTGGGCATGGTGATGCACGCCTGTAATCTCAGCTACCTGGGAAGCTGAGGCTGGGGATTGCTTGAGTCTGTGGTACCCCAGGCAACATGAACCTGCGGTTCCATGGGCAAAAATAGTGAGACCTAGTCTCAAAAAAAAAAAAAAAAAAGTCGGAATTCATCAATAACTTACCTGGTAAGACATAAAGCCCAGCAGGAGGGGAATGGTCCTCTCTGGTACAACAGCCAGGCCAGGGAAGCCACTCCGCTGCTGGCAGTACCAGAGGTAGAGTCAGGGGTGATGACCAATTCCAAACAAATGAAGAAACTAAACTCAGAGAAGCAGTGTAGTCATCAAATCGATAGCGTCTTGGAGATTTTTTTAAAGTCACAACCATGCTACATAAGCAATAAATTACGAAGGCTGAGCATGTGAATAAAACTTAATATTATCATAAATTTTACGGCAAAGTTAATCTGACACATATTTAATGACATGCATAATCATTGCTATGCAGCATTGTGATCAGACATTAATAATAACCGGTTGACACCAATATCACAAGTAAGAGCCTTGACTTGTCTTGCGTCAAACCCACTGGCCGGCATTTTCCCTCCTTCTTTCTTGTGAATTCTCCGGATCTACGACCACCATCTGCAGTGATGGCCTCTCTGATGATATGAACAATTTAATCCTCCACGCACAGATACACAAGCCCCCACAACAGACAACTTCATACAAGAAAGGCTCTCTGCCTTTTCTCTACCACTTAGAACAAATGCAGCTGAGGTGCGTGGGGGCCCTGCCCTGAGCACCACCCACCCAGAGCCCAGAGCACCACCACCAGTGGCACCCAGCACTAACAGCTGGATCTCTGTCTGAAGGAATTTTCCTGAACCAAAAGAATCCTCTGGACCCAAAGGAGTACACTGGAAAGGAAGGGAAGTGAGCAAACCCCACTCAGGAGCTTGGTGGCTAAAGCTCTCACCCACTCCTGCTCAGAGAAAGGGGTAGTAATGCTGAGGCTTGCATTCCATGATGACGCCCAGAGTTCCCCACTGGGCCACCCAATGCTAAGCGACTTCCAGACACACCTTTGGCAGCCCTCCTTCCCCTGCCTCACTTCTGCACTCCCCCTCCAGCGCTCCATGGAGTCACCTCCCACGCTCCATGGAGTCACCTCCCAATTAAACCACTTGCACTTAGAGCCTTGCCTCCAGGTCAGCTTCTGGAGGGAACCAAAATAAGCAAGTATTCCAATGCCTGTGCTGGAAGTCTGAAGCTTCCGGCCACCTCCCCACCTTCCTGCCCCTGCCCTTCAACCCTTCATGACCAGGCACACCCCGGCTCTGGATGCCAGCCTGTAGCAGGCTGCAGAGGAGCTGTCCCATGAATCTGTGCTGTCCCAAGGGCGGCCCCATTGCTGGGGTGTGGGGACTGGGAAGATGAAAGAACAGGAGACCACCAGAAGGACAGTGAGCATCCTCAGGACTCCCGACACGAGGAAGGGGGAGGAAGGCAAGGCTCCGCCTGGCTCAAGCTCACGGGAGGAGAGAGCACACAGCTGGAGAGTCCGTTGCTTGGACAAAGCTGCTCCAGATGCCTGGCTTGCAATAGTCATGCACCCCAAGTCCTTCCGGGCCACACGTGTCCAAGGTCCTGCTGCTTTGACCAACTCCCGGGCTCAGTCTTTTCAGGGAGGAAGCCGGGGTCATGCAGAGACTTTCCTTCTGCCAGAGAAAGAGCTGGGCCACAAGCAGCCTTGATGAAGTCATGGAGGCACATTCGTGCTAAAGTGTAAATGACTCACAGCACCTTTTCTATTTTTAGGGTAGGGAGGTGCTTAGGAACATAAGGGCACTAATGAACTAAAAAGGGAAGGTGCGTCCCCGCCAAACAGAAGGCAGAGGAGGAGACAGGAAGTGGCAACCAAGACAAAGCACCTTGTTGACAGCATGATGGCTCTGGGGGCAGGGTCAGGACGGAGATGCCAGAGGAGAGGACGGATGCCATCCCTGATGCAGTGCGTGAAGCCCAGAGGGTCACTGACCAGGGCAGTGTCCAGCTCCAAACCAGAAACACGAATGGATAAGATACACCCTTGTTAGCATCGGAGCGACCAAATGTGTGGAAAGAGGGCGCCAGGGGGCTTCCTACTGGTGGGTGCCGCTGCTCATCCTGTCATCTGGCTGGTCAACTCAGTCTCTGGCCCTGGGAGAGAAGCTCCTCATAGCACTTACGAGCAGGGCTTCTGGAGTCTGACCAAACAGGCTAAAATCGCTGCCCAACAGCGTGGAGGGGGGGGGATGGGGAAGGGGGGAGCGTTGGGCACTCTCTTTTGTCCTTGGTTTCCTCACCTGTAAAATGAGATGCAACTAAATCATCTGATTATCCCAACGATGATGCCAACGACTGGCTGAAGCAACGCGAGTCGAGATTAGGCTTGGAGAGTACAATGCTTACTACCACTACATGGGCTGTTCAAAACCGCATGTAAGGCACAAAGCATCGCGTGGCTGTTTGGGACCCTGAAAATAAACTCCCTGCTTGTTGCAAGGGTGTCCAGCCTGTTGAGGGGGCTGGAGCCAGAAGGCAGAGGAGGGTCCTGAGTGGGTGGTATAAACGTGCCATGCTTCTCTCTGCTCTGGACACAGCGGGTCTGTCCTAATATTAAAACCTGTTTAGTGGTATTGAGCTGCCATGAGGCCTAACATTTAGTTCCAGTTATTAGATTAAACATTTGCTTTGAATGGCATTTGAATTGCCAAGTCCTAGATTCTTGTGGCTGGTAAGGTCTTCTTTGTATTTTGCGGTGAGGCTAAAACCAGGCTACCAACTGTAGAAGTGCCATTTTTTAAACTATATTAAGATGATGGTTCACTATAGCACTGTGCCCGCTGGCATGGAATTCAGAGTTAACTGGACTTTATTTGGTAGAGAAACATTGAGCGAAGCAGACAGAGCATTATTTTAGGTATTTTTCATTATCAAATCATTCTGTGTTAAGGATGTTACGACATTATTGCCATTTTCTTTCCCCCCTACTTTCTGTCTGCTAAGTAAACGATCGACTGCGTTTCCAATGTACAGAGTCTAACAAAAACCAAGTATAATTTGACAGCCAAATCAATACCAAGAGTTGTAAGCTAAAAATCCATAACAATTATAAACTAAATACACAAAGGTGACTCTGCCAACTTTGCTCAAGCAAGCTTACCCCTGCTCTCCTGTGAGGCACACTAACATGGTGGGAAAACAAAACAAGGGAAAAATAAAAGTGCACGCTAGGCTAAAATCTTTCCTATCGCAAATTCATTATTAGGTAAGTTTGAAAATTTAGTAAGCTCATTAGGTTAAAAGTTTGAATGTCTGAGTCTCTTAGGGTACAGTGATCATGTGACAAGTTCCAGTCACCGATCTGCACACAGCGAGGGAAGGTCACACTGGTTCCTGTTCACAACATCCTGTTATTCACGACACCGCGTGGTGGCCAATCAGCCTGCACGTGTAGAAGAAAGACTGGGAGGTTTCAGTGAGGGGTGCCAAAGGGCCACAGGAAGAAAGGCTTTCCTGATAAGTGGTGAGGAACTCATTTTATTTGAATAAAATGAGATTTTAAAAATATTTGGAATGTCTATGTGTAAAATGACGAGGAAATAGAAAAGACTCGGAAATGAGTGCACAGGTCATCAAATCCCATTAAATCCCACATTGGGGAAGACAGTGAGTCCAGTCTGTGTGTCTTAGCCCACTGGCTCCCTCAGCACAGTGTGGCTTTATTTCTCAGCACACAAGTTTTACAAAAGGACATGCTGATAAACTGCACAAATATATTCCAGGCACCATCACGGAGCCTAGTAGTAAAAAGTAAGCATTCTTCCTACAGATAACAAATTTAGATGGAGTGAAAATTAGAAAAACAAGTGCCCAATCATTATTCTGTGTCAAAGGCATGTACCTTCACCCAGTAAAAGACATTAGATATTAAAAGTAGTGCAGTTTCAGTAACACGGTGCCCCTCATTTCCCGGCTGTCAGATCACAGATGTTTCATCTCCATAATTTTTAATTTATTGAATTGCTTTCCTCTCTTTTCTGTGCATTTGTGTAACAACAAATTTTTAACAGTGGAGATATAATTGTTGCCATGTGAATGAAAAAGGCATGGAGAAGCATACATAGATCATAGATGCCAATAACCTGTTTCTGGCAGTCATAAATATGGAACACTACTTACAGACCAAAAAAAAAAAAAAAAAACAAAAGGAAAGGAGTTTTATTATTTAACAATTAAAACAAATGTATTATTTAATATTAAAAATCATATTTAAAGTTAATTAAAACAACTAAATCTAATTAGAATTAACTGGAGTCAATTAGAAGCACCACAGCATCCTCAGGAGTATCCTTTTTGAGGGGAAGGGAGAGAGGGTGTTTGCAGGAGAAAGTGGACAGGTCAGAGACAGAAAGTCGACAGCCAGAGACAAAGTACCCCCACTTCTGCCAGCTGGATGACTTCGGCCCAGCAGTTTGTCTCTGCCAGGTTAGAGTTTAGTGACCTGATTTCTGACACAATTGCTGCCTGAGAGCCTCATCCAGGTGAGCATGTCTGTCGGTGAAAGGGCACCGGACAGGCTATTCTTTGGGACAGTCAACTGACAAATAGGCGACTTAATTCTACCCAGCTCTGCAGACCTGTAGACCCTCAATGTTCTTTCCAATGGTGAAAGGTTTATAAAAAAGATGATCTTTCCTGATGGGATTAACCCAATGCCTCTCTCACACAGATAACCTTGAGTCCACCCCACAAAACAATGGTTTGATGAAAGCAGTGCACACAGAAAGGGTTCTCCCGGTTTCCAAGATTCAAACCTCACTCACGAAAGAGAAGTGCTTTAGAAAGGGATGCATGTGTGTTAAGAAGAAAAGATTTCTACTTCCAAATATGGATGCCTTCTTGATGAATGCAAACATAATTTTAATTTTTTTCCTAATTTATAAATGAGTGCCCATCCAGAAAGCATGTCTAGGGCATCTTCATGTATGGTTTGCAAGGTTAAGGAAGGGGGGGTTGGGGGTGCCAATGCAGTGTATAGATTGTCACACCGTCTTTTAGGTGTCTGAGAAACCTGCGCAAGATACATTTATTGAAGGTTGGGAGGAGAACAGCAAAACTATAAAAAGGTTTAAAAAACAATCTTAATCAAAGACTATAAATTAAACAGTTGATGAAAATGTTATCATTATACATGTGTCCTAGAAATATAATTTCACATCTTGATTTTTCCCATTTAATAGCATTTTAGTATCATTTAAAACGATCACTGGGGAATGATCTGGGAAATCACTGGGAAGTGATACAAGGACATCGTGTCAACTGAAATATTCAGTGGGCAACAGAAACGTGCTGAGGTCTCACTTTTCCTCATCTCACTGACTAGAAACAAACATTCTCGTTTAGAATGAATGGGGTAACCAGACAGATTGCATCAGTGCTTTGGTGAAACAAAAGAGGAAAATAACCATCCACATTCCCAGGAGGGTCGTCTCTCTACCGAAGCCTATCTTTCCACTGACTCCAGGCTTCAGGCCCAAAATGGATCCCTGAAGCGATGACACAACTTTTTGCCAAGTGACGAGGCTATAAACACTCTTTCGGTTGCGCAGTGAGACATATGCTCTGGTTCAAAATAGGCAAGTGGGTTCCTGTGGAATAAACGAACCCCTGTAAAGGCTAGGGCTTCAGAGCCTCCGCCTGCGCAGGCATCCAAGTTCTTTGTTCCCGCCACGGGAATGGCGGCCCCTGTTTTCCTGATTCCTCACACTAATGAACTGCTATAAATTTGCTTCTGAGATTCCAGGGAGCCCTAACTTCAGCTCTCAGGCAATGCTGAAGAGGCACCCGATATTGTGGATCCACCTTCAGCAAGGTGTACTCTCAGCGTTGTGGGCGATTTCCATGGGAGAATATTCTGTTTAAAGAACTATTGTCCCAGCATAATAGAAAAAAAAAATCACTTATGGAAAGACATGAGAAGCTCTCGATTATGTTTACACAAGCACAATGTCGAGCCTTTCCTCCTTGTTCTGCAGAGATGGGGGGACAGCTCTCACCCGGGAGGAAACACCAAAAGTATTCATGTTGTCACAGGAATGGAAACATTAATGCACCCCCCAAGTCAGCCTGCACCCCCACTTCCAGAGCCAGGAGTGTGATGGGGTCAGACAGGCACTGATGTCAGGGAGGGAGGGGAAGGGAGCTAAACCAGAACAAGCCTTCATGCACCCTAATTTTGACCTCAAAAGCTAAAATTTTTTCTCATAGCATGCTCAGAAATGGAGTATCTTTCAAATAAGGAATAGTTAAAGGTCACATTAAAATTTAGTTTTCAAAATTTTCATAGACTTGAAAAGCAAGCCATTTTCAATTGACAAAATGTACCAACGCAACATAATAACCATCTTCACCTCTCTTTTATAAGCAGCTAATCCTCAGTCTTTGAAGTGGCTTAAATTTAAAAAACGGAAATGACAGCATAAAATTTATAAGGTTGATGATTCTCCAACTAAATCCCAAGATAGAAATAAAAAATTTAAATGTCATCTAAAAAATAGCCAACTCTTGAGTTGTGAGCTATCCTTTAAAGATCTTTCGACGGAAAAAAACCTGTGGCTCTCACAACTGTGTGGACCAATGACAGGGAGCTGGTTTAGCTTTAATGTCATGGCAGTAAAATCCACAACAAGAACTGATTTTGCCACAGAATCAGTGTTTCTTTTCCTCGGATACCCTCCACACTGCACAGGAAGGCTCAGTTGTGTTCAACAATTGGTCCCAGGTCCCCACAACAAAGGCCCATCATGGTTCATGGCCACAGCTTCCTGAATGGACCCCAGCTCACCTGACCTGGGGGTTAGGTCGGGTCAGGTCTGCTCAGCAGCTGGATGGGAGAACACCACCTGTGACGTGGTAAGTCCCTGACACATTTGTCGAAAAAGTAAATTTCACAAAGGAGACGTGTTTGTGAAGCGATGTCATTGTGTGTATGCTGAGGCAGACGTATGCACAGGTACGTAGTCTTTCCTTTAACTTTGGGAATGAGACCCCTCGGTGGGCTCCGTCCACCAAATCAAACAAAGACTTAAGTTTTTGTGCAGCAAAAGAGAACCACCGGCAGAACCAGGTGAGCACCTGGCCAAACGCATGATGAGCCAGCATGGGGCAGAGGGACCTCACCGGGGGGCTGACCCTGGCACCCAAGGAGGACAGTGGCAACACAGGTCAGCCACGCTAACCACAGGGTTACTGCACTCCACCCTTCACGTCGGGCTATAAGGCGGATGCTTATTCCTCCTCTGTGCACAAGGGAGCTGCACCGAGCATGGTGCACTTTATCAAATGACTGTCTCCCAGGCACAGGTGGGTTTGGCCACCTGATTTTGGAGCCGACATAGTAGTCTGCACATCCTACTTCAGCGAGCTTGGCCTCCCTAGTCTTACTCTCTGAAATCCTGGCAGCAGACTTGACTAAAGCTTCATCGTTTAAGTTCAAGACATTCTAGATTAAAGATCCAAAGTGCTAAGCTTTATGTGTCTAAAAAGGCCATTGAAGTATCAGTGAAATAATAGCGTGTTACTGGTGGTGCCTTGGATACTGAACCAGTTTCACAGCGACTGCAGTCAGAAGAAAGTCATCATGAGTTGTACGATCTAGCCACAAAACCATAGATAAAGTGCATAAGTACTTGAGATGGTTATACTATGCAATATGTTACCACAATAGAGGAAACAGGAATTCAAGTAGCTGGGCCCAGCACACACTAAGACCAGTACACATTAAGAGGGGATAGATATCTTCACTGAGTGTATCCTCATTTTAGTCACCATTGACAGGACGTCTGATATTTACTAACTAGTCTCTAATACTGTTTTGGAAAGGACCTCAAACAATACTAGGCTGTGGATGTGAAATGAATAGCTAAGTTGAAAGGACTTACAAAGACCTATTTTCCAAAATACACCTTACTATGGATTGCTTTCAATCTGTCACTTTAAAAATCTAGGATAATTACAATATAATTATTGTACTATAATTACAATTCAATTACTACTTGCCAAGAACATGAACAGGTACAAGTTTCCAAGCTTAAAAATAAATGGCAATAATTATGCTTTCTCAGTAATAACAACATATTCCTTTTAGATTTTCAAATTTTGAGTTTCAAAAATTCAAGCATTCACACAAATGCTACTGTACGTTTTGGAGATACTAACATATTCTTGTACTGGAAGCATATAGGATATGATTTCCTTGAAGATTTAGCAGCTGCTACTTAAAAGAATATTCATAGCACTATTTTCATTTTAATATTCTGAAAAATAATGTAAGTATACTTCTCAGCAGCTAATTTTAAAACTTATGGTGGCTAGTTTTGTTTGGAGTATATGCCTTTGGTAATGGCACGCGTTTAACGTGAATTTGTAGTGAGTTGAAGTTCCATTCACAGTGATGTTTCCCCTAAGATACAGCCAATGCTTGAGCAACCCACAACTGCGCAAGGCGGCAAATCAGTTGGTTCCGTGGGTGAAGAAAGACTGTGTTCTGACACGAAGCACCACTGGGAGCACAGGAGGAAAACGAACTGAAGGCAGGTGGCTCAGGTGGAGCGATTTCAACGTGGGGACCCAGAGGTGCTGGCAGGGTTGGGAGAGTCAACAGGAGATGCTGAGAGCCAACCTCCATCCTCAGGTCCAAGATACAAGGGGAAGGAGTGCAGCTGGAGTGAGAGCCCAGCCCAGGAGGGGAGGGGGGTGCTGGGCAGGAGTCTCCATCCTGAAAAGGGGAAGCCACTGATGGAGAGTGTTCAGGGACACTGCTTCACACGCCCACACTGAAATGGCAGCAGAGCAGGAAGAAACACCCTGATCCCTCTCTCCTTCCTCTTTCCCACCCTCTGCTGCATCTTCTATTGGCTAGCCCAGGAGCCAGTTGGAAACGGTCAGCTTCCAGGAACAAGTGCATTGGAGGAAAGCAGAGAGAGGCTCAGAAGTGGGGGCGCATGGACTTCAGAGGCCCTCGTGCTGTCCCTGAGGCCTGTGGCAGAGGGGCAGGACCGGCTGTGCTCCTTCTGCCTAATTTCTGTAACATCTAGTAGAAAATATCATCTGGGGATTTTCCCACCTAAATAATTTTTTAAAGCCCAGAACTCTTTTCTTATCTGTGTCTTCCCACTTCCAGTTCTATTTAAATTCTTCCTTCCATTCACCTCCTGGTGCAACACAGATGTCTGTGGCTCAGGAAACCCTTTTCTTAGAGAAAAGTTAGTAAACTGTTTTCTGAGACCCCATCCCTGGGGTGTTCTGGCCCTGGAAGGTCCATATGCAACCATCAACGAAGGCAAAATCTGGGGAATTTCCCTGAGCTCTTGAGTAGAGTTGGAGATAACTTAAAGTTAATCCAGCCACCCACACGTGACGAAAACGCTCACCATTTCTTTCACAAATGTCAAAGGCACCTGAGGTATTGGTTTGAATGTGTGTGCGTGTGTGTGGTTTTGCCTATCTTCTGATTACAGAGCAAATGCAGAGAAGAGTCAGAACTATCTTGTCATAGCAGAAGTGAGAAGTCTTGTGAGCAGAACTCCAAACCCCTTAAATAGAGGTTTTCCAGGTGGGCGGGCAGCTTGCCTGATCGACCACTGCCCCTACAGCCTTGGGTGGCAGGGACCTGTCAGGAGGCACAGACCCTGGGTCTGTGTTTACTGAATTATTCAAGCTGTGGCTTGTCCCCATCATCCACCACCCCAAAATCCATATCCTTCTTTGAAAAATGCCAACTAGCGCCGGATGTCACCTATGCGGGTTTTCTCTCAGAGCAGCTCTGTGGGATCACACTATTTTATGTTTTCTGCCTTTGACCTCAATGTCGTTTACTTGAGTAACGGTGCCATACAAAATGTCCACCAGCAAATAGCGCAGCAGACTCAAAGCACCACTTTCCAAACGGTGCCAGTACCTTTCCATTTCAAAAATATATGGTCCTTTCTTCTGGACAGAGGTTAAGAAAACCCATCATCTGACATAAGAACTGAAGAACACTATGAATTTATTCTGTGATATTCTTTATATCAGAGCTTTAAAAAAAAAAAAAACCCTACCATTATTACCAATATGGTCTTCATTAAATAGTAATCCTGCTTTTATACTTTAATTAAAGTAACCAATTGCAGGGTTAATTAACTTTTGGAACTCAAAGAGCAGCAATGTTGCACTTAAAATTAATCTGAATATGTGGTAAAGACATCCAGGAAGACAGAGATTTTGATAGAAGCTAACACATTTTTCATAATCTGCACAATTTAGAATCACTCCCATATTTTATAGTCTAGATCCAGATATTAATTTGAAATGAACTTGACCTTTCAGATCCTAAATTTAGCACTCTTCAAAACAAAACAGCCTTTCTCTTCTGCTGTATGGGCAAATGAACTAAGTATTGGGGATGGTACTGTCTGGGTCTTTGAACCAAAACTAAAGGAGATGAAATACTCTTTGATGTGTATAAACATTAGAGAATCTATTTTGATTTAATAAAAGGGTAAGTTTGTTTCATATCCTGTGACAAAATATTCCCCTTTCCCTGAAAAGCTTCTCTCACTCCAACAACAGAGGGTTGCTGTCTGTTCCCAAAGTGGGAGGTAGGCAGTGGGCAGCAGAAGGTAGGTTGGGGTTGCCATTAATATAACAGGTATCTCAATAGCTGTTACCTTCATTTCTCAAAATGCTTTGTGGTGGGAAGTTCAAATGCAGGGAGGGGAAATAAATCTTTAACTTCTCCAAAACATAAGGCTGCATGAAAACAACAGATAAAGAATGTTACAGCAACAGTATAAATTCATTACTTGCAACCATGCAGTTTCCTAAATCTCTATACCACATTACTTTAAAAGCTCCAGACAGATGGTTGTATGATACTTTCACAATATTTCAACACCTGAAAAGCCTTAGCAAGTTAAACTCTACAGTCTCAGATTTCAGAAATGACTTAACTCAATCTTTTTTCATTTTTCAGACTCACATTTTCATCTATTTTCATTAATCAATGAAGGATTTAGGTGCCTATTCACACCACAGGGAAATATTTGCACCTTTCTAAAAGTCTAAAAAAAGAAAAAAAATGAAAGGACAAAAATCAATTTCAACAAAATTCTGTCAATGTAATCTTTAAGAACAGAATGCTACAATTACTTAACTGTTTAGCTAGTTCTACCACTGGAGGTGCATTTGGAGTTCAAAGACGCACCCGCATGGAACCCCAATGCTGAGAGTGTCTGAGCTCATGTTGAGCTGATGTCTTGCTTACCCCAAAGGTCCAAGACACACCCCTCTGATGCTGACTACCACATCACTCTTAACCGCCGTTGTTATTTTTGGGTGGAATACAGTGCAGGTGACCTTGGGAAGGATAAGGAAGGAACTTGTTTCTGCCTCCCCATCACACCTTCTCTGATCCTCTTTGGAGGATGCCTGCAGTCCAACAGTGAGCTCACACTAAACTCCATTCAGAGAAGACTCGTGCATGCACGTTCAGTTCAGCCCATTTCCTGTGTTTGAGAAGGGATCCCTGGGTACCTCTGCATACCTGGAGTGGTGGGCTTGAGGTTTCTGGTGCAAATGTTTAAGAACAAGTGCTCTCTTCTAGCTAGAACTGGAATGTGTCAGTAGATTCTACACACTATCAGATGGAAGTAAGTGGTCAGAAAATAAAACCTAAACCAAGAACCAGATCCAGATAATCTTGATTCAATGGATCCAGTCATACCTTATCTGGCAAGATCTACCTATTGTCCTTTGTATCAAAACCCATAAAGTCCTCTCCGCTTAAGCCAGTTTGAACTGGTTTTTGTCACCTGCAGCTAAACGAATTCTGAGTCTAGCAATGTGACAATACTAAAAATAAACACAACTGCTTTGGAGGTTTCTAATGGACTTTCCTCCGGAGGCAAATGATCTCATGTCAGCCTCACAAAGTCAGGAAAGTCTGTTGATTATTAACATTAAACTAACATTCGTGATGGTTTGAACACATCCCGTGTGGATGAGGGAAGGGAATGCAGGTGGCCAGGGAGTGACAGATCTGAAATATGGTGGCCAGGGAGGTCTCACTTCTAGCAGAGAAAAGCAGAGGTTACAGATCTTTGGACACTTGACAGATACTTATCAGTAACAGAACAGAGTCTACAGCAGGACCAGGAGGTGTCAGTTAGGAGGCTCCTGCAGTACGCAAGGTCAGAGATGAGGAACCCCGAAAATGCGACCCTGCCAATGGCTCAAACAACAGGACATGGAGATGGAGCAGAGTCAGACGGTGGGTCCCTAAGGTGCTGTCTGTTGTCACTGGGACAGAGAAAGAAGGGGTGGAGTTTGAGCGGCCAGGAAGGAGGCAGTGTGGGACAGTTAAATACGCCCAGAGTATATACAAGCCAAGAGGTTCAGGGTGCTCACAATGACAACTCTGGGTCGCAGAGGCTGAGCCTGGAAACACAAGATAGGGAGTTTCTGGCAAAGAGATGGCAGTTCAGGTTTAGCAGGGCCTGCCAGAACATCGCCAGGTAGAGAAGAGGAAGGGGTGGACCACCCTCTCCCTAAGTCATTTCAGCTGCGCTCATGAGCTCCATGAACAGGCTGCCTCCCAGGCAGTGCCCACACTCAGTAAATGTGTGTGGAGCCAGGGCACCAGGCAAACGCCTCTCATCCTGCAGGTGTTTCTTCAGGTACCCTCCACCGCTGCAGCTGGCAGTCTTGGTTGCTATCCTGAGGACAGTCTCATTATTCACCTCTCACCTCCTGAATTAGTTCATGCTCTCACATTAGGTGTGACACTAGCAAGGCTTTCTGGGGACAGATCAAAAAGATGTAAATTGAAAAAGATCTGAGTGTTTATGCAAAGAAATATGCTTAATTTAAAGGAGAATTGCTACCCTTTGCCCCTTCCTCCTGATAGAGGACCCAAGCGGGATCCGGGACGAGGCTCCCCACAGAATTCTTTCAACAGCTCTCAAAGTCTTCAAGAAACAAAGGCGGCAGAGAAATGGAAAGGCGTGGCTGCTGGCATTTCTGAGGCAGGTTTTCCCGCTTTGGGGAGAAACGTACCCTAGAGGGCGGCAGACCCCGCGGGCCGCGCGCTCGGACGCCAAAAGGAGGTGCAGACTGTCGCAGCTACTCCAACCCGGCCGCCGCCCACCGCCCCGCCCCGCCGTTTCCTGGCGGCCGGCGGTGGCCAGAGCACCGGGTGCCCGGTGGGTGGGCAGCAGGCCGGCGCGCCTCTGCTAGGGACCCGGAGCCGGGCTTTTACAGTGGACGTGACCGAGCGATCCGCTCTCCCTCCCGCCTCCCTCTGCTTAAACGCTGCGCCCATCCTCCCGGCCTCTTCCCGCGTCCATCCTCGCGGCCTCTTCCCGCACCCGAGGCTGGAAGGCGTCGCTCCGGGCTCGACCGCCCCAGTCTCCTCGCCACTTAGCAAAGCTACATTTGCACTTTCATGTCCGCGTCTACTTTTGTGTACAAGGCTCTAAGCCAACGCATGGAGCGAAAATTCATTGTTAGAACGACCCTTGAAAATTCGCTTATCAACCACAAGCTTTGAGGCACACGTGGTCAAAACACTCCGGGAAGATGGACAATAAATCAAAAGTACGGGTGCAAATGGACAATTTAACTGCAAAAGAGAAAAAGGGCGTCAGGTCAGGGAGCTTGAGGGCCATGCCCAGGACCTGCCGCCGCCTCGCGCCCCGGCGCGCGGGAAGCACGACGGCTGGCCTCCCCCGATCGCACCCCAGGGCGGCCTCGGCGCCCGGCACGAGCCGGGCCCTTCCGACCTGCCGCTGCCCACCCAGAATTCTGGAAGGAACGAACGAAAGAACGAACACGTACTAGGCGCGAGTGTGCGCCTCGCGGAGCAGACCCTGTCAGACGCTGGCGAGAGCCGGCGGCCGCGCCGCACCCTCGCGGCCACCGGCCAGGGGAGCTGGTGGCGGGGACCACGCACGTGGACCTCCCCCCCGAGGTCGTCGGGGCGCAGGCCCCGCCCCTCCCCGCCGCGCGCACGCACGCGCCCTGCAGCCCCGCCGCCCCGCCGCCCCGCGGGCCGCCCTCCGCAGCTCCCCGCGCGCTGGCTGCCCCTCGCGCCCGCGCCCGCTGGGGGGCGCTCCCCTTCCACCCCAGGTGTCCAGACGCGGGCGCTTTGCCGCCCCGGGCGCTCCTAGTCCCGATTTAGGGTGCGCGCGCCGCCTCCTACCTGAGGGCCGGCGAGGGAGGCGGACGGCGGACAGAAGGGCTGAGAGGGGCTGAATGAGGTCGCGGCGCGAGGCGGGACGCCGGAAAACGAGCGGCCGCGCTGGACGGTCCGGGCGCGGGCGCGCGCGCGCGTCCTCGGCCCTCGTTCCCTCAGTCGACTCCCGGGCAGAGCCCAACCCTGCTGCCGCGCGCCACCTGCCTCGCCGCGCCTAATAACAACGGCACCCGGGGTCAGGTGGCCGCGCGCGGACAGCGCCGCCATTGGCTCGGCGGGGAGCGCAGGGCTTCAGGATTGGCCGGGGGGCGGGGTTTCGGTCCGTGGGGGGCGGGGCCGCTGGGGAGGCGGGCAGGGAGGCGGGCAGGGAGGCGGCGGGGGCGGGGCCAGGCCGTGGTCCGCGCCTTTGTGCCCGGCGCGCGCTCTCCGCCCGCTCCGGCTGCAGCGTCCGCTGCATCAATAATTCAGAGCGGCGGCGGCGGCGGCAGCGGAGGGTGCGGGAAGGAGGCGGCGGAAGCAACGGGGACCGAGCCACAGCGGATATGCATCCAAGTGCGGCTGGGCAGCCGCGGCACCCCTGAGGCCCGGGCGGGGCTCCGGGAGCATCGCTCGGGGGCTCGCTTGCCCGGGAGCGCGAGCAAGAGCGTCCGGAGCGGCGTCGGCGGAGCTGCGCACCGAGCTGAGGCGGGGGCTTCGAAAAGGGGCTGGGGCGGGGGGGGGCGGCTGGCGCAGGCAGCCCCCGGGGTGGGGGGCGGGGTGGGCGCCGGTACCGCGATGCTGCGCATCGTGGAGCTGCTGCTGCTGGGGGCGGCATGGCTGGCCGGCCCGGCCCGCGGGCAGAACGAGACCGAGCCCATCGTGCTGGAGGGCAAGTGCCTGGTGGTGTGCGACTCCAACCCCACGTCCGACCCCACGGGCACAGCTCTGGGCATCTCCGTGCGCTCTGGCAGCGCCAAGGTGGCTTTCTCGGCCATCCGAAGCACCAACCACGAGCCGTCGGAGATGAGTAACCGCACCATGATCATCTACTTCGACCAGGTGAGTGGCCCGGGCCGGCTGGCTTGGTGGGGGCCGGGGGTGGGGGGTGGGGGTGGCCGGGTAGATGCCCGAGTCTCCCCGAGGTCTCTGCGGAGGCTCGGGAACGGGCGTCCGGACTGACTCTCGCCTCCTCCCCTGCAAACCTGTCTCGCCGTAGGTACTAGTGAACATCGGGAACAACTTTGACTCAGAACGCAGCACTTTCATCGCCCCGCGCAAAGGGATCTACAGTTTTAACTTCCACGTGGTAAAAGTCTACAACAGACAAACCATCCAGGTCAGCCGCAGCCTCGGGGCCAGACCTGGACCCTGGGAGGGTGACTCGTTGCGGGGCCGAGCGGGCCCCAAGGGGGTGAGAGGTGCAAGGGGGCAGGTGCAGGAGTCCCGGGGATGCTTGGAGGGACGGGTGTCTGGATCTCACGTTTCCTTGGCTCGCGCGGCCCCTGGCTTCCCCGTTGCCGGCTCGGGAGCCTAATCCCCTCCCCAGAGAGTTTCCTGCCTCCGCCTTCCTGATCCCTCCCCAAAGGGGGTTTGCCACGAACCCCGAGGGTTTCCCGTAGAGGCTGCGGCTCCCGCTTCCGGAAGCTTTTCGCAGCCCTCGCTGTGGTTGGGCGGGTCCCCTGTCCTTGCTCCCCGAGCCCGAGAGACGCCCGCCCGTGCGCTTGCCTTCAGCACCCCTCGGGGCCTCCCTGCGCCCCTCTGGGGAACGACTCCGGGTTTTTGAGCTAGCAGCGCCCTGCCCTAGGGCGAGGGCGAGGCGCTAAGAGACGAAAGGGGGGTGGCACACTCCCCCTCCTTCGGGGCGCCAGCCTGGCCTCGGCTAGCACCCACCGGCCAGCACCCACCGGCTCTCCAGGTTCGGTTGGCAGAGGTGCCCCGATTTCCTCTGAGCGGAGACGGAGGGCAGAACACAAGGCTGGGGAGCGGGCACCAGGCCTCTGACTGCCGGTGCCTCTGCAAGGGCAAATCCATCCAGTAGGCCTGCATCTGGGGAGGGAACTGAGCCTGGGGTTTGGGGATGGAGCCCAGGGCTGCTCCGGGCCAGGTTTCTCATCAGCTGGAAGCCGGGCCAGTCTTCCCTGCTGTATTTGCTGTGGAGCACAAGCCGGAAGGAGCCGGGGTTTTTGTTTATTTGTTTTGGTGTCTTTGTTTTCCCTAACTGGAGTTGCCTGAATTTGTCTGAAGCTGGAGCCAGGTGGGGTGGGGGGTGGGAGCTGGAGAGAGGCCTAAGACCGCAGGACACTTGAGCCACCCAAGGGTCCATTAACGTGAGGGGAGAGCGCAGCCTGGATGGCTTGGTGCGCTCAAGGAACGCAGGTGGCTCTCGTTGGGGGGCAGAGCCTTAGCCTCACCTACATGGGCCACCTTTAGTCCCCAGCGGACCCTCAGCAGTAAGCTGCAAAGCTCCTTATCCTCCTGCTTCCCCGCCCCTCCTGGCCTCCCCGCTTTGTGGCTTTGTGGTGAGCATTGCCTCTGTCTGGTTGCCAGCCGGTGCTGCCTCTCGTCCCCGGAGTCTGAAGTGGGCCTTTCTCTTTCTCAGGTGAGCCTCATGTTGAATGGCTGGCCGGTTATCTCAGCCTTCGCTGGCGACCAGGACGTGACCCGGGAGGCCGCCAGCAATGGAGTTCTCATCCAGATGGAGAAAGGCGACAGAGCATACCTCAAGCTGGAGCGGGGGAACTTGATGGGGGGCTGGAAGTACTCGACCTTCTCGGGATTCCTGGTGTTTCCGCTCTGACTGGCGCTTTGGAGGAATGGAGGCAGGGAGAGGGCAAAGGCAGGAGGCAGGCAGGAGGGGGGATGAGAGAAAGGCTGAAATCTAGAGGATGAGAAAGTGGCAGGACTTGAAACTTCCTAAGTGTTGCCCAGCTGTATCCGGACACCAGGGTGCCCCAGCTGTGGGCCAGCTCTGTCCGTGCCTCCTTAGGTGACTAATTCTGCTTAGCTCTGCGCACTGCACTCCCATTTCCAAAAATAAACTGGCCTCCCCATTGCAGTTGCGGTGAGACAGAGAGAGAGAGAGAGAGAGAGCGCGCGAGCGAGAGCGCTTTGTCACTGTTTCTGACCCCCCATGTCCATGTTTCCTACAATTCATAAAGAAACTTTGTATTTCACTGTATAATGTGAAATATCTTCCTCCTCAGTCCCCATCTGAACTGTTTCATGGCTGAAATCTTAAGTGTCCCATCCCTCTATTTAGATTGGAGGGGGGTGGTGGTAAGGGTTTGGTTGTGGTTTTGTTTTGTGTTGTTCTTGGATGGGGGAGGCAGTTTTAATTTGGCAAGTATTGCTGTTCTTTAAACACTGCTCAAGAGTTAATAGCTGAGGATACTTTGGGTCCTCGGCTGCTTGTTAGCCAAGAAAGGACTCACCCTCGAGGTGATGGGTTTAAAAAAATATATATGTATAAATATATATCATTTGTACACGAAGAACTTCTCCCAGTGGACACTGGCCGTATTTCCGTATTTCTATGTCCTATTCGGAGTGATCGTGAAATCCAAGGCTGCTTATGTTCTGATGCTCGTCATGCCCTAGTGCTCTGTGGCTCCACTAGACGCCAGGAGGTACTTCGGACACTTCTCCGTCCTCTGTAACATACGTGTGAATAGCCAAGATTTAAATTTGCTTTAACCCAACAAAGTTGAAGTGGGACTTTTATTTTTCTGAAACAGCTTTCTAGATTCCGCACCTGCCCCTCAGCTGCCACAGTCGGCGGCTGGGGTGCGGAGGGCCAAGTTTCAGGGGTGCAGGAGACTCACGAGAAGGCAGCAGAGAAAAGCCAGGAGCCGGGCTTCCCGGAGAAGCCAGTCTGCGCTCCTGGCTGCAGGCCTGGGGCCGGCCCGGCCTCCCCCTGCGCTCCACGCTCTGGAGCAAACCTAAGAGACACAATCTTGCTAGATCAGGCGCTGGCCTGGGAGTGGAGTTTCGGTTTTCCTCAGTCCAGAGACATCAAGAATATTCACAGTGCGAGGAGCCAGAAGCAGCCTGCCCGGAGAGGCACGCCTCCCACACCTTGTGCCCGTGGATTTTTCCAACCCTCGCCGCTCCCAAACCATCCCTGCAGCGTCTGTCTGATGCCACCGCCTCTGACTCCGGAGCGTGCCGCCCTAGAAGCCAGGCGGGCGCCCGGGCGCTGTGACTGCGCTCACCGCTGAACTTTTATTCACAAGGTTCGTCCAGGAGTTTTGGTTGTTTCGGAACTTAATGTGAAAGCAACATTGAAATAAACGACTTCGTTTTAAATCTGAAAGTCTGGCCCAGTCCCTGCCGCCTCGGGGCGGCGGCGCCGGGCAGCGGGTGGGCGGCCCCGAGTGGAGAACCGGGCCAAGGAGGCTGGGGTGGGCGCCGCTGGCCCTGGCTGGAGATTCGGGCGGGTCGTTGGCCAGCTCCGGGAAGAGGCGGGTTCGCACCGGCACAATAAGGAACGTTTCCGGACCTTTTCCCGCGACTCGTCTGAGGTGGGGATTCCCCAGTGATGCGCCTGCCTTGAAATTCGAGCCCCGTTTTTCTCGGCGGGCAATTCAGGGGGCGCTCTAGCGGGTGCCCTCTGCGGTCTTAGCAGCCCGCGACCCGCGGGAGGTAGGTGGGCTGGGACTGCCTCTCCCTCGCGGTGGGCAGTGAACCCAGCGCTGCTCTTTTTCCGACCAGGGGAGCCCCGGAAGAATTTTGAAAAGAAAAACTATTCGTTGTAAAGGGACACTGGGAAGAAATGCTTTCTCCGCGCCTGTGCTCGCCTTGTGGGAGGCGGGGAGGCCGTCCTCGGCAGGGGAGCGCTGGAGGCTTCTGCAACCCACCTGGCTCAGCCCGAGCGCCGCGGGCACCACATCGGTGTGCCAGGTACCGCGGCGGCGCTCCCAGGGCCCCGGGCCTCTTCTGAAGGAGGGGACCACTCGGGTGGCTCCACGCTGTGCCCGGCTCCCCTTTGGGTCTCAGTTTGCCCAAGGGCATAAAGAGGGTGTGGAATCCACACATCTCAGGAGTCGTTCTGCTCTGAGGTTGCAGCGGGCCAGGCTTCTCTTGCTGGGCTGTAGCGGCTGCTTGGGCCCTGGGCTGCTGTCTCTGGAATGGTTGCCTCAGGCTTGGCCACCTGGTGGGTGCCTGCAAAGGGGAACAGTGAGGTGGAGAAGGGGAGTTCTCCCTTCACTCAGCTCGGGCTCCAGAAAGCCTTTTTCTGAGGGAAGTCCCCCGCCTCCTCAAAAATCTGACCTTGGCGGTGGGGAGTTTTCTCAGCAGCTCCAGCCGCCTCTTCCTTCCCTGGTTGACCTCGCCCCTCTGCCCCTGAAGAGTTCCTTTCCCACTTCTGTCGTGAGCTTCTGTCCCTGCTGGCCCTTTGCGTGCAGTGCCCTTTCTCAGGTCTCTGCTCTTCACACCCCCCTCTTTCTCATCATCTAAGCAGTTCAGTGAAAGGCCACCTCTGGGAAGTTGGCATGGTCACTGCATTCCTGGGGTTCACCCACCACTCATTGTGTTCCCACCATTTCTACCTGGGCAGCATGAAGAAGGGGAAGGACTATACCTGGACTTGTCCCCCCTCCCCAGTAGATTTCAGAGGGTAGTGGCAGCCCACACCAGCAACTCCTTGGATAGATGCGCTAAGCTGGCACTCCTGCTCCCAGGACCAGCGGGAGCTCTGGGGGAAGTTCTAGACCCCCAAGCCACCCCCATCTTTGAATTGTGATCAACCTGCACCACGCTGTGGGAGGCTCTCTCTAGGGACACAGAGTTTAGCAGTTTAGTGACCTTCATGTTCCCCAGCACTGGGCAGTTTAGCCATCTCCCTGACCTCTGGGGAAAGGTGGTGCTGGCTGTTGCCTTTGTCAAAGGCAGGTGAATCAACCATCACCTCAAAATTGTACTTTAGCTGGGAAAGAACCTCCAGCGAGAGTGCTGGGGTCTGAGAGCTAGCAGCTCAGCAGAGAACCTCCCTGCAAGGCTGGGGAGGGGGGGGCAGGCAAAGATGAAAGCTGCACAAGCCAGGTATGGTGGCATGAGCTTGTAATCCCAGTTACCTGGGAGGCTGAAGCTGGTGATCACTTGAGTCTGCGGGTTTGAGACAACCCTAGGCAACATAGCAAGACCTAGTCTTTTACAAATATATAAAAAAAGAAGAAAGATGAAAGCTGCACTTCACAGTAATTTCTCTTAATGTTTAGAAACCTCTAGACCCACTAGAACCTTCCAGGTCCGGGCTCCATCTTGTAGAGATACTGGGACCATCCCTTGGAGCAATTTCATTCTCTGTTGAGAGACACCTCTTCAGTTCTGGTTACCTTGGTTACTTCCCAATAGTAAGTATCACCTCCTCCAGGAAGTCTTTTTTCTTCCTTCCTCCTCCCCCACACAGGCAGAGTGATTACCAGCACCTGATCCCCATGAAGGACAGAAGATGTGCTAGGGATCTAGTGCTGGGGACTCAGGGGATTTCTAGGGCCCCAGAGGCTTAGACCTGGCTTCTCTGCCTTGAGTTACAGAGGCTGCATGAATTTCCCAAGGGAGCTGGGACCCTGGTGAGGGTTTGGCCTTGGAGAGGCCTGCACTGCAGTTGAGCAGCACCAGGTTGCACTAGGTTCCAAGTCCACCCTCCACTCTTTGCCCCTTGCCAGGGCTTGCTTTCTTGCTTTCACTGAGCTGGATGCCTGACCCCCTCCCACCTCCAGCTATGCTGGAGTATGAAGACTGGCAGCCCAGCCAAGCAGCTCCTAATGAGACTATGAGTACCCAGAAGAAAAGGGAGCTCACCCACTCCTAAACTGTTGCCATAGTGGAGCAGGTGCCCTGGGGGGCGGGCAGCAGGGAAGTCCTGGAGCTCTTAAAGCATGATGAGGGTGGAAGACCCACAGCTCCAGGTAAATACCCTATGCTTGGCTCTCTGTGCAATCAGACACCACTCTCTCTCCCGGGACACCTTGCTTTCCTTAATTACCAAATTTGAGAGGCTGGCTAGAAAACATTTAGTTTCCTCCAGATTAGCTTTCTTTTCCTATCTATGTCTTATCCCAGCCAGTATACCTCCTCCTAGGAAGTGCTGTCACCCTAACCCCACTCTTTGGAACAGAACAGTGAAACCTATTACCGACTCCAGGGGCGGTCAATGGTGCCCTGAACAGGGAAGTTCCACCCTAAGGGGGAGCACAGGTACAACTCTCTTTGAGCCAATTCAATGATCTTGCTGGAGGAAGGTTTCCAAGCAAGAATCACAAAACCCTCTCCATTTCTTTGTAAGAACTCCTTACTCAAGATACACTCACATTCTCTCTGAGCCTTAGTGTTTCCTCATGTTTCCCATGTTCACAAATGCCTTCACAATAGGGGAGCAGTGAAGGGTTCAAAGACTGCTCAGCACTGCCTGACACATAGTAAGTGTTGAATAAATGGGAGTTAGAAGGAGCAATACTGCCCCATTCCCCCCCCCCCCCCCCCAGCATCAGACACAGAATCAGAGCACAGGGAAGGGTCACCAGATAGAAAGTGGAAAATGGTGGTGTGTGTTGGAAATTAGGGAAGGATGCCCACCCAATCTCCCCACCCCCTCCAGTCAACCACAGGAAGAGAGTTTTACCTTTTACATATCTTTCCTCTCTATCTCTGTGTTTCGCAGATTTGCATGGACCACATGAATGAATATCCTTTGTCTGCATGTCTGCGCGTGCGCACACGTGCACACACACACACACATACACACACTGATAAAGTCTGGGCTCTGTGTGCATGTCTAGATCTGGGTCTGCCTCAGGGTGAGCCACTCCTGGCCTGGGAATGAATGGTCTCCTCATCTTGCTTGACACGGCACCTCTCACCATGCTGGGCACAGAGCAGGTATCCTGTGCCAGTGAAGCCATGCTGCCTGACCTGATGCAGGACAGGAACTCAGCCAGTGAAACAGCCTGCCCTTCAGGGCACTTCCTGACTGCCTCCTCCCCACCCCCATCACTGACAGCATCACTGACTGGGCACAGAGGGGACCTTCCCAAGGGTCTGCACTTGTTCTCTCCCCTTCCCCAGAACTTTGAGCTCAACCTGACCCTGGGGTTGCAGTGAGCTAGGTCAGCAAAGAAGCCAGGATTGGATGCATGGGTGGGGTTCAGATTGGTTGCCGAATCTTCTCACCAGGAAAATGCTTCCCTGGTCTTAGACAAGGCTGCGTGTACTTCCGGCAGCAGCGGGAAGGCACTGGAGCTGAAGGCAGAAAGGAGAATGGCATTGCTGTAAAGGTCTTCTGGTTGTATTGGAAGCAGCCAGAGCCTAGGCAGGTCTCCTTCAGCTCAATAAATACTGAAGAAGTCAGGGAGAAGTGCTGGGGGAGGGGCTGATTAACCCCTGCCTGCCCAGAAGGGGCTGCATTCTCACCTTCAGGGCATTGCTTATCTCAAAGGGCTCTCTGCCCCCACCAGGCTTTTAACTTCTCTATTCAGATTACCAGAGACCACAGCTCTGCTGGAGGCTAAGATCCACGAGAGTCAACTCTCAGCAGCCATTCCTCAGAAAGCACCCAGT